>LZPO01098048.1:0-15501 GCA_001675575.1 Neotoma lepida
ATGATAGAAACAGGGCATTGCATATTTTCCCTTAATGTGCTTGGCTAAACTTTGAGATAGAATTAGAATCTCAGATACAGAGAGGTATTAGTTCAGTGATCTTGTTGGTGGCCATAGTCATCTCTCAGAATTTCAGTTGCATCTTGGAGCTAATGGAAAGACTCATTTTAGGGAGGACAGATACAAGCCTTATTGTTATAGCACTCCCTTTGCTCCTTGCCTTGTGGGGCATTCACGGTGGTGAGGTGCTCTCTATCGCATTTGCTTTCTTTTCTGCAAGGAGACAGCATCAGTATCATACTGTATGCCAAGGAAGATTTATTCTTATTGAGGATTTATCCAGTTGAATTTACGTGTAATTTTCTTTCCTCCTGCAAGAGCTAATGTGAGCAATAAAGAGCACAAGCTCATGAAAAGACATAATTCTTCTTGTCATCTGTGTCACTACAATTCAGTACATTGACACAAAAAAAGACAGTAGTATCTATGGTGAAGGCACAGCCTTCCCAGCACTTACTCTGCTCCTTCCATCCCTGCACCCTCTCAACCAACTCACCAGGAAAACAGGTACTTTGTCATATTCAGATTTCATCACAGCAGAGGGGTATTCCATGCAAAACAAGGTCTTCCATAGCCTCCAATANTGTCATTAGCTTACTTTTGTTCTCATTTCAGACCAACCTCTTTTCTGCAAGTTGAAGAGCAGAGTTGGGCAAACCTCTTTTAAATAGTTTTTCTTGACAAATTCTCCTTATCAGCCAGAACAACTAATGACTTCAGCAGATGAAGAGGAAAATCTCACACATCTGTTTTTTATTTAATTTTCCACAGATCACTTATTGGGTAAAATGGGTATTTAATGCCTTCTTCTAGTAAACAGTAGGTTTATAATAAACAGAATGTCCATGTATTGCTATAATATAATGTGAANAACTATTTTTTTCACTTATTGACACATGAAGCATGGTAGTAGCATCTAGTCTATACAGAAAGAGAATTGCAAGATTGACCTAAAGTTGAAATAATTCCTTATCACATAAGTCACTGGGTTTCAATAAATAAAACTTTGCAGTGGTTAGCATGCTTTGAATTAAACTTTCAAATGTTTAGCCGGGCGGTGGTGGCGCACGCCTTTAATCCCAGCACTCGGGAGGCAGAGGCAGGCGGATCTCGTGAGTTTGAGGCCAGCCTGGGCTACCAAGTGAGTTCCAGGAAAGGCGCCGCCAAAGCTACACAGAGAAACCCTGTCTCAAAAAACAAAAAAAAAAAAAACTTTCAAATGTTTAATGAAGTATATTTTTGATTCTTTCTCTTAATATCCCTCATAGTAAGAAAAGGAGTGTTAACCACTGTTTCTATTAAAGACTAAATTTGAGAAATTCACTAAAATGTGTAATAAAGATAAAATTTGGAAAGTGGGAAGAGAAGATGATAGAGTTTAAAGGAAAAGAAAATAGTCAAGAAGTTTTGAGTTAAAATAAAGTAATATTGGTAAAACCCACATTGCCTAGCAAAGCACAAAGTATGCATTCTTTCTGCATGTGTTATATAAATGCTCAGTGAACCTTCCCCTGAAGGGGAATTTTCAATTTTCATCAAAGAACAAAATCTAATTCATATTGGAAACATTGTTTTTTCCTTCAGTCATGGACATCAGTATCATTAGTACATTGCAAGGAGTTCTTAATCCTGCCCCCACCCCCTCTCACTTCATCTTAGAAGGTCTTACTGATGCTGCTGAATCTTTGTACATCTGTTTCCCTTTTGGACACTCAGTACATGATAACACTGGCACATCTTTTCTATTTTTTTTTTTTAATTTGGTAGCAATGAGTGATGTCCCTGATGTTAGCACATTTGCTTGATTTTGAAATACCAGATAAGATAATGAGACCCCAAGAGCAACCAATAAAGAAGAGGGGATTGGATGGAGTGATGGTTCTGTATCCAGAGACTCTCAGTAGTTAAAAAGCTGCTTAAATGTTCATTCCATAATGAGTCTGGTTTCCCAGAGTTTCAATTGCAAAGAAGAGCAAGTTTGGCACTTTGAAAGGTTTATTAAAAGGTACAGTATAAATATACAATGAGAGAAACTAACTTGATCTTTCCAAATAGAAATTGGTCAACAATGGATGGAGGGAAAAGCATATTCTTTTGACAGATGGAATGAACAGTCAAGTTGTTGACATATAATAAGGTCATGTAACTGAGCAATCTTTCACAACTCTAAACCATCTTACAAATGGATAAATGTCATGCACAGCTGGAAATCTGTCATAATGCAGTCATCTGATTCTTATCATGCTTCACTAATTTCGAAGGATATTTGTTCTAACATGTTCAAATTGAACAATTTGTATTACTCACATGTGAAAATTTACCCAGGCCCTTGTTTCACACAGTTGTCTTTAGATAACCAATGATCTTTGCATTGTGCATAGACTTTCAGCTACTGCACATGCACAAGGTGGAACTGATGAATTCCACTTGAAAACAAACCTGGTGTACAGAGTGACAGAGTGAAGCATTAGAAACATATTCATGACAAATATAGTATAAATTATTAGAGATATATGATTCAGTACTCAGGTTCCCTTTGTAAACTCTGATTGTGAGATTTGAATGATTGCTGATCTTCTCCCTGTCTTAGTCATGTCATCTCTGNGGTGAGTACAGAATGAGTGAGACAGTTCATCAGCTCAAAAAGCTTATAGCAGCAGCCTGATGACCTGAGTGCAATCCTCAGGACCAATGCTTGAAGTAAAGAACCAACTAATGGAATAAATTGTCCAATGACCTCCACATGTGCGGTATGGCCTACATGTACCCACATTCACATGCACCTCTCTCTCTCTCTTTCACACACACACACACACACACACACACACACACACACACACACACACTTCATTAATAATAAATATATAATTTTAAGGATGCTACAATAAGAGGAAAATAAATATATAACTGACTGATTATCAGTTATCACTGGGAATCAGTGCATAGTGTGTATACATGTTCGTCTTTATGATGCATTGATTTAGTCATCTTTTACATAAATTATGCCATGTCAGATTCTGTAGTAAGAATGAGAAATGCAAAAATATCTAAAAAAAAGTGTGTATTCTGTCAGAGATAAACATAGAGATGTTAGCAAAATGCTTCAAAATGCAAAAGTGATATTCTAGGTGTCAAGCCAAGGATCATAAATAATTAGAAAGGTCACACATTTTTAATCATTCTCTTTAGGGATGTGTTTTTGATGGAATGTTTTCTCTTAAAGAGTAATTACTTCCACCACAAAGTATGTATTCTCACCATAATTAATGTCATAGTTCTCTTGATAAAGTTTGCACAGATAAGTAGACAAATATGGAGTTCCAGTTTTATCATAACGACCAAGAAAGAAATCACACCTTTCCTCCAGACCACTGGCCACACTCACTTCTATTGATTTCCCCCATGTACTTACAATAGCATGGGCTATATTTACTGTAGTATTGTCTCAGAAGATACCTGAAGCACCTCCACCCCGAGGTCCAGGCACATTGTTCTTGCTTTCTCCTTTCATAAGCATGTTTCAACTGTACTTGCTTGTTCTGTGGAGCAGTTATCCATGAGACTGTCACTTCTGCATGAGGCTCATTCCAAGGCCATTTGTTTTTTCTATATGAAAGGGGTCACCTTTGGTTATTATTCCTTAACTGCTGATAGCATTGATTTGTGATATAGGGCCTTTCAATGCCCTGGAATTGCCAAGTGGTTTAGACTGCTAAACAGTGAGCCCTGGGATGCACAGCCCAGTGCCCAGCACTGGAATTATAATAGTGGGCATTGTGCCTAGATTTTAAGTTTGGGAGATCAAATTTGTGTTGCCCAGCCTGTGTGGAAAGTACCTTCCTGACTGAGGTATCTCTTTGCCCCTGCCTGCCTCCTTGTAAAGCCAGCTTTACTCATCAGGATCACATCATTTGGAACTTTCAGTATGTTTCCCTTGCTGCTTCATATAACACATTCTACCTATACCTTGTTAATGCAAGAAATACCATATTTGGAAGCCATAGCTCATAGAAGCCCATTCAGAAATTATATGTGAAACATTATCCCTGAGTAGTTAACACAACTTTTACTCTGTTTGCTATAATTTGAAATTGGTGGATTCAAACAGGTATTGTAGGTTTCTAGATTAAAAACTAAGTGCATATGTTTTCCTCATTTGAACTCATGGAATCTAAGTGGTGCTGATTTAACATAACTTTTCCCTTTTTAATGTATGGAGAGTAGTCATTTTATAGTTAACAACATGTAGCAGCACATTCTAACATCAAGAGGACAGAGCATAGATGTTTATCCCACTTTAACATACAAGTGCTTAATTTACATATGAATTTAAACTTTGCAACATTACCAAGTGCTTTTGATAAGATCATCTTTTACAAGTGAGGAAACAGGTTAAGAGATGTAAAGTTAGTTGTACAAGGCAAGTGAGAGGTCAAGGTTTGGAATCCATATCAGTAGTTTCCCAAACCATTATTATTTAAATTGTCCCATCTCTCTTCTTCTTTCTCTTATATTTCAAAGGATAAAAAGCTATCATATGGGTCTGACATTTCCCAAATAAGTTCAGAAGATTGGAAGGCCTGATTTTAGAACTGTAACTTTCCCTGTTTGAAGATTGAAATTGAGCAACCTCCAGCATTCATGGGATCAATGTCATNTTACTTCAAATAAGCCTGGGCTGAAGAAACTTGGCTAGAAGACAGAGATCAGGTTTTTCCCCACTAAAGGATTATGTTTAGATTTAATGTTGATGCATCAGCTAAATGCTCACTTTGAAAATCAATATCACCTTGTGTGCTGGGCTGACTCAATACCACTCTCTCAGTCAACATTAATAATAATAATACAAAAACCAATAACAAACAATGCAGTGTATATTTTTATTGTTTGTCTCCAGATTTTCAGGCTTCACAATTCTCAATCATCCATCCTTAATCTTCCTGTAAAGTAGCAAGGACACAATTGGGTAAATTGAGACAAGTTGACCAATGGCTACATATTTACATGCTCCTGTGCCCACCTTCCCCAGAGAAGCATCAGTGCCTATCAGGAAATGCTAACATGCATAGCACACAGAGTATTGATCTATATCTATCTATCTATATCTATATCTATCTATCTCTCTACCTAATCTCTATATATGCATATATATGTGTATATATATTTATAGACACACACATAAAAGAAATGTCAAAAGAGTGTTCTTTCTTCTGGCCTATAAGATTATATTCTGGAAGTGATAAAAATGAAGACGAGCACAGGTATGTCTGCATGTATTTTAATTATTCCAGGGAAGGAAACTTCAACAGTGCTATCCATAGAAAGCTGAACACAGAACTTCCTCAATGAATGCAGATTTGATTTGTGTTTCTATATACATAGATTTTCAGTGGAAATGAATTTGATCTGCATCTTCTCTAGACCTGAATAAGAGAACAAAGAAAATAAAAAGGGAAATGCAATGAGTATAACCCCTCATGCCACGTTTAATGTACAAGCAATCTAAAATATTCTCCTTTTTTTTTGGTATTTCCTAGTTTAGGACCTGATTGATTGTTTATAAGTTGTATCACCAATACAAAAATAGCATCAAAGATAGAAAAGGGAAGCCAACAAAGAAACATGAGTACATTAAGTGCAAGGAACTATCTGATGAATCACAAGTTAGATTTTTAAAGTGTGTCTTAAATTCACAGAAATAGTAAATCAGTGCCTAGTTAATACTTCCTACAAAGGCCCTTGGGAAAAACTCTTAGAGAAATGGCAGTTTTAGCTTTAATTCTCCATGGGTTACAATATCTTTATGAACAAAAAGCATTTAACTTTTATATTCACTTTAGCCTACCATTTTGAACTGAATATTTAAGAAATGCTTGATATTAAACCATCATCTTATATATTTGGCTCAATAATTAAATCTTAAAATCACATTTTTCACTTGGAATTTTCTTACCCAGTTGCTCTCAAATACAAACTCTGCTATCAGAGATCAAATGCTCATAGGTACTTTAATCCTTACACCCATTCTAGCTGCAGAATTCTTTTATCTTTATAGGATAGCCTGAGCTTTGTAGGTCAAAGACCTTGCTGAGTATCATAGGATCAGTAAATGGCATATAAATCCAGATGTAAGGATTCTACAACCCTCTCTTGAACCCTCCAAAAATGCCACAATGATCTTTGTATCCTTTAGGATTTCTTTACTCTAGTTAACAGCAATTGGCTATGCATAACATAGCCAGAAACCAAATTCCAGAACAGTATGGAGATGAATATAAAGGAAAGCTTGAAAATCAGAGCACAACATCCAAGCTGCAGAGACTTTGACTGTCATTCTTGCTTCAAATCCTCTGCAAGTGTTTTCAATTTTCAATCACTGTTGTCAGTTTTCAGAGAATAAGAACATAATTAGCCAAGTTAGGGTAATTTTATAATATTACACTTATTGATGAGTGATGCACCATGCTTGAAGGTTTTTCCAAACTGCTTCAGTTAAATTTTATGTATGGGCTCAGTGTGCCCTCCAAAAAAATCCGTTGTGANTAAGAAATTGGTCCCCCAGCGAAACTCTTTGAATCTGGTGGAGTTTGTGAGAAGCAGAACTGACTGGTAAATCCTTAGATCATTAGCATTTTTTTCAAAGTAAATTTTTGGAGTCTCCTGCCTCCTAGTCTCCCTTCATTCCTGTTTAAGATGTGACCTCTCACTCCTACATGGACCAAGATCTATTACCATCTACTGACCTCACCAAGAAGCCAAGCTTGTAAGACAATCTGATCTTGGAGTTTGTACCAAGTTAAACTTAATAAAACTCCATTTTTACAACTAGTTTGTTGTAAAACTTGTAAAACTTGTAAAACTAAAACAGACATTCCACTATAGCAACAGCAATAACATCTGAATACCACAGTTCTAGTGCTGATAAATGCTGAAAGCACTTAGTGTGACATTTCTATGGGAAAAGATGGTAGAGAGTATAACATCAAATGATCATTATGAAATCCTTATTGAGGTCATCTTTGGAAAATAAAAACAGTATTTTAAACCAAGANAGGTGTTCTGAAGGCCCCCAGGTGGTGGGATCGGGATCCGACCCTGGTGCAGGGGCTGACTTTTTGGAGCCCAGTGCCTGAGGTGGGACACCTGGCACAGTCTTGGCGCAGGGAGGAGGTTCTTGTCCTGCCTTGGCTGAGAGTGCCAGACTCTGGGGACTCACCACGGGACACCTTGTTTTAGAAGAAGTGGGAATGGGGGTGGGTTGAGGGGGAGAGCTGGCGGGGCGGGAGGAGGGAGGAGAGGGGGGTCTGAGGTTGGTATGTAAAAGGAGTGGAAGATCTTTTTAATAAAAAAATTGCTTATAAAAAAAAACCCAAGACAGGTGGAGATATATTTAAATTAGAAGGAAAAAGATGCATGCATTTTGATCCGTGGGGAATATCAAAGGCTGGTTCTCTTGCCATGGTCCAGTCTTTCTTTCTTCTCATTCAGTATTCTAATTTTGGTTTTTGGTTTATGCTTGTACATCATAGGAAGTAAGACTAGTTAAATTAAAGTTTGAAGTTTTCATTTAGTTTCTTTAATTTATATTTTATTAATTACTCCTTTATGATCTATTGGTTGTGAAGTAATAAACTTGGTAGTAAATACTTTTGATTTGTATTCTTATGGAATTTGAATTACAGAAACAGTGATAAGACACTCCCTAGTAGTAGGATGGAATGTCCTTTGAATATATGCCCAAGAGTAGTACAACTGGGTCTTGAGTAGTATAGCTGGGTCTTGAGGTAGATTGATTCAATTCCCAATTTTCTGAGGAACCACCATATTGATTAGTGGCTGTACTAGTTTGCACTCCCACCAGAAATGGAAAAGTGTTCCCCTTGCTCCACATTCTCTCCAGCAATGAGCTGCCACTTGTGTTTTTGATCTTAACAATTCTGACAGGTATAAAACAGAATCTCATAGTAATTTTGATTTGCATTTCCCTGATAACTAAGGGTGTTGAACATTTCTTTAAGTGTTTCTCTGACATTTGTGGTTTCTCTGTTGAGAATTCTCTATTTAGATCTATGGCCCAGTTTTTAATTGGATTATTTGGTTTCTTGATATCTACTTTCTTGACACTTGCTCAACCATGTTAATTGCAGTTTTATTCCCATATACCAGAAGTTGAAAAAAAGTAGTTGTCCCTTAATCGAAGAATGGATATAAAAATGTGGTACATTTACGTAATGGAGTATTACTCAGCTATTAAAAACAATGACATCATGAAATTTGAAGGCAAATGGATGGAACCAGAAAAAGTCGTCCTGAGTGAGGTAATTCAGATCCAGAAACACTAACATGNTATATANTCATTTATAAGCTGACATTACTTATTATGTAAAGGACAATCATTCTACAATCCACAGACCCAGAGAGGCTAAGTAACAAGGAGGCCTCAAGTGGGAAATGCATGGATCTCCCTGAGAATAGGAAATGGAATAGACTTTGTGNTTCAACTGGGTGAAGGTGAGGATGGGACCAGGAGGGACCAGGAGGAGGTGAGAGAGATGTAGGGAGAGAGAACTGGGAGAGATGACTGAAATGAGGGGCATTTAAGGGGTGAAGTGGAAACCTCGTGCAATGAAACTCTCTGGAATCTACAAGAGTGATTCTAGCAAAGGCTCCTAGTAATAGGGGATATGGAGCCTGANTTGGCCATCTTCTATAACCAGGCAAGGCTCCTTGTGGTGGGACTGGGATATCAACACAGCCACAAATGCTTTGACCTACAATTTGTCCTTGCTGCAAGATGTGCGACAACAATGGGGGCACAGAACTTAAGCGAGTGGCCAATGGATGGTTGATCCATCTTGAGGCCTCCACCACTAGAGGAAGCCCACTCCTGATACTGCCTGAATGGCCAGGAATGAGAGGTAGGACAGTCCAGAGACCCAGGATGGAACCAAACATAACTGGCAAAAATAGTCCATGAAATGATGCCTACTGATATCATATTATATTCATAATTAATGCCTAGCCTAATTGTCATCAGAAGAGTGTCACACAGCAACCAATGGGGGCAGATGCAGAGACCCACAGCCCAACACTAGGCAGAGCCAGGGGAACCCTGCAGAAGATGAGGAGAAAGGATTGTAGGAGTCCAATCACAGACCCTGTATGGGTCTGAGCTAGGTCCTCTGCATATACCTCTTTTGCCTATATTTGGGAACCTTTTCTTCCTACTGGGTTTCCAAGTCCAGTCATGATATGAGAGTTTGTGTCCAGACTTACTCTGTTTTGTTAATCCATATTTGCTGGATATTCCTGGGAGGCCTGATTGTAGCAAAATTCTAATTCTTCTTAATAATAAAAACCTGGATTCAGATATCAAGGATGAAAGCTGAAAGATCAGAGAAGCAGAGCAGCCAGCCACTAGAAATTTCTTACCTCTACAAATTCTCAGACCAANTCAGGGCGATCCTGTCTCTACAAATCCTCAGGCTGAATGGGCCTGAGATTCTGTCTCCATCTGTCTTGTCTCTATTCTTGTCTCTATCTCCCTAATGCTGGAATTAAAGACAGAATCTTCCCAAGTGCTGGGATCAAAGACAGAATCCTCCCAAGTTCTGGGATCAAAGGAGTGCACCACTACCACCCAGCTCTGTTTCTCTTTTAGATTGAATCAATCTTGTGTAGCCCATGGTGTCCTTAAACTCTTGATCTTCCTGCTTCCTTCTCCCAAGTGCTGGGATTAAATGTGTGTGTGTTATCACTGCCTTGCCTCTATGGTTAACTAGTGGCTAGCTCTCCCCTCTGATCTCCAGGCAAACTTTATTTGTCAGAACATAAACAAAATATCACACATTTCCCCCTTTTGTCTAAAATAAAAACTGAAGGTTTTAATTAACATAAAAAACTATATACAATAAGTACAATAACTATGTACAAATATATACAGACACTAATTATATTAACAATATCTAGTCCATTAGCATTTGACAAATCCCAAGGAAATGTTCCATTATCTATCATATCGTGGTGAGTCCAAAGTGTTGTACCTAATTCACTTTCTATCCTAACTTGCACCTGATCCTTTTTGTTTTGTTTTGTTTTTAAGAGAAACAGAGGAGTTGATCTAGGGAAGAGGGAAGGTAGGGGGAGGGCCTGAGAGGAGTGGACAGAGGGGAAATTGTGATTGGGATGTAATGTCTGAGAGAATAATAAAAGTAAATAAATAAATAAATAAATAAATAAATAAATAAATAAATAAATCTCATTAGGGAAAGACTAGTGCTTTCTCATAGGACATGCATTTACCAAATGTCAGAAAGATGACTGAATAACTGGTTTTTAGACTTTATGATCAAGCCCTTTTCATCTGCCACTGCCTCAAGAGTGATCTCTTCCAGAGAAACACCCANAAATCATGTTTTACCAATTATCTGAGCATCCTTTATCCAAGCTTAGTTGATACATAAAATGAACAATCACATCTGCTGATCNTAACTATAACACATGGAAAAGGTGTACATGTTGTCATATGGGTCTACAAATAACCTGTATATGTACGTACTTGTGCGCATATGCTGTATGTGACTCCCTCATCTACATAAATATTCTAGATACTAATAATAGAAAATTATAGTCACATTTTATAAAAACATCCTTTTAGTGAATTATTTATAATTTAAATTGTTTCCTCAGTGAATCTACTATCATTTAATGCATGTTCAGTGCAAAAAATGAACTACTATCTCATGAAGTGTTCTAACTTTTGAGTAGTAGAGTTATTGAGGGAATCATAAACTATTCTGCACACTAGAAATCCAAGGTCCTAGATCAGTTGATTTTTCTAGTTGCTTCCAAAATCCCATACTGTTTATATGATAGATGGATTTTATAAATAATGTCCCAAGGGCATTAGGGATGCTAGAAAATTCTTTAATTGTATAAGCTAGAACAATAAAATCAAAACATTGTCAAATAAATTATTTTATCTATTCAGNAAACATTTCTGGAGGGAGTCCTGACTGTTACATACATACTTGGGACACAGAGACTGTATGAACTCCCATATAATTCAAAGAGTATCCAATTCTAAAGGAATTAAACCTTTCATTCACCCATATCCACAAATAAAAGATCAAGAAACATTTATGTCTCACCTCTTTGTGAATTCTAGGCCCAAGGATGCCTTCTCCCTATCTGTTCTAGTGATTTTGATGAATGCCATTAATTGTTTAATGTCTCTTTTCTGTTGGAAGTTGTCCAATAAATCTTCATACTTGTCTTAAGTATGAAGTCCACCTTCTTCTCTTTAAAAAGATGCCATAAAGTCAAAGGATTAGACTACACTCGTTTTTATGCTCATGGCTTGAGACTGGTAACTAGTGAGGTAACAATATAGATGAAATATTGTGATTTATTTTATAAGAGGAAAATTAGAGCTTCTAACAAAAGTGTCAGTATACAATAGTAAAAGTAATGAGATGTTTCCATATATTAAGCACTAGTTATATAATATTTTTATAGTATTTTCTGTGAAACTTTTCCTTTTTGTTTGTTTGTTTGCTTTTGTTCCACTTTAGTTTGGGCTGACCTTGAACATACAATTCTGCTGTAACCTGCTTAGAACTACAAATGTGAACCATCACACTCAGAGTTCTAATACAATATTAATTAAGATAAGCTTTCAAATTTCTTTAAGCTATGAATGAAAATTTTCCCATGAGTAGTATTATTTTCTCCTTGAGGGGGGAAAAACAATTACATATCCATTGCTGACTCCTTAGTATTAGTGATTACTCAGGGTTAAAAATAAATAAGCTAACACCCAAATAATAAGTTTTATTTATGATTAGATCCAAGCTGCTGCTTATGTTACCATTGGGGCCAAGGATGGAACCCTAGGGTGCTGGCTCATAGCCACTCTCCTCTTGTTAAATCCTACTTGGCTCTGATGTGAGTGTAAGATGTTGGGCAGATGTTATCAAATATGCTTCAATGAGAGTGGATCATAAAGCTCTTAAGTCATTTATGCTTCTAAATGTCAAGTAACTAAATTGATATTCCCATCTGCTTGAAACCTTACTGTGGAGAAAGAAAAACGAGGAATGGAAATTCTAATTTTCTTTCAAAATGACTTCAGTATGTTATCATGCCAAGGACATCTATTTTTGATGTTTCGAGTTTAGGAGAGAAGGGTGGATAACTTTTGTTATTCTTTTAAATTTTATTTCTTTGAAATTATAAATAATTATGTGCATTCTCCACACCCATGTTTGGCAGTAGCAAGACGGATTTTAAAGGCAAATGTGATAAAATGTTATTTTATTAGATAGGGTTCTGCCACTATCGTGAGTCACCTCCCATGCCTTTTCACTAATAGTAAGGGAGCCCACTTTTCCCTTGCATCTGTCCTCATTGTCAGCATGACACACTCTGCACCTTATTAAGCATTCTCCAAGTTTATATAAAAATGGTGTACTTTGAGAAAGTGTTCATAGGAAATGTGTATTAAGCCCTTACTATAAGTCAAACACCACTCTAAATTGCTAAGACACATTTTGGTTCTTTTAATTTCTCTGCCCTACGAAGTACTTAGTGTTAAGATTTCTACTTCCCACATGGGAAAACTGAGATGCAGAGTGTTTACAAAAGCCGTGGATGATAACAGCTGGTCAAAAGCAAGGCAGCAGGGGGAACCCAGGCTTTCTGGAACTTCTGAATTAGTTTCTGTTTACAACTGTAGCAAAGTACTACAAACTAAGTAAATTAAAGAGCATTCTAGAGGTCACGAATGTCATATAGATCTTTCCAGGCTATGGTACAGGTATCAGAGTTGTGTTCCCTTTCAAGAGTATGGTAGGCAATCTATTTTCTGTTCTCTCTAGACTGTGGAGGTTTCTTGGATTCTTTGTACTAAGGCCACGTCATCTCCCAAGCCAAAGTCAGAGTAGTATTTTTCACGTTACTATCTTTCTGAGTTTCTCTTCCTTTGCCCTCTTCTACTTCAAGAACCCTCTCAATTATGTTGAGTCTATGTGTATAGTCCAGATAACCTGCCTAATGTCCAAGCTGACTTGACCATACAGTATGATGCACTGGCTAGTTCCAGAGATTAGGAATAATCATCTTCCAGGGGCCATCATTCTGCCTACCACAAATTTTACTAAATATGATCTTGCTAAAGACTGGGTTACTAGTATGAGCCACTCTTACTGAGCAATTAGAACACTTTTACTGGGTTTCCACAAAAGGCAGGCAGTTTTGTCTATTACTAACCAGTAAGAAAATAGGCTGAGGTCTGGAGAGATGGCTAATCAAGTAAAGTGCTAGCTGTATAAGCATGAAAACCTGAGTTCAGATACCTAGACCTATAAAAGACACTAGGTATGGTTGTCTTCTTCTGTAACTCAAACTCTGCGATATGGAGCTATCCTTGTGGCCCAGTTGCCAGTCAACATAGCCAAAACAAACTCTAGGGGCAGGGAGACCCTATCTCTAAAAGATAAGTTGGAGTGTATAAAGGAAAATATTAATACTGAGTGAGGTAACTCAGACCCACAAAGATAAATGGCATGTTCTCTCCCATCTATGGATCTTAGCCACAAATCTGTAGAAACATGTGTATAACCTGTAGTGACTACAGAAATCAGGAAAGTAAAAATAAACTGCTAGAAAGTATGGGAAGGAGCTGTAGAGGGTGATAGTTGGACACAGGTGCTATCAATGGGGAAATGGGATAAACAGGAAGATACTTTAACTGGAAAGGAGGAAAAGAGGGCAATGCAGAGGGAGAGATAGGGAAGAGAAATAAATAATACTAGGGTGTTTGAAAAAGCCATATTATTTTATATAAATTTAATGAAGTTACACCATTTGAGACAATAATGCTTCCTCCAATAGCCAGAGTCTAACAAAATCACAATGCCAATCATGGGAACCTTCCCTTTGAACTGTTGGTCAAGGGATTCACAGAGACTTCTTAACTAATATTAGCTATTGCTATGCACCTTGCTTGCCTCCCAGAACTTGCAGGTAAGACTATTGAAGGACATTACATACTTTGCACACAGTACTTGAGTGGTTAAAAACAGAAAGAAGACACAAAATTGGGGGGAAGTATCTGGGAAGGGTGAGAAAAGGGAGATATAATCAAAACGCATTGTGTGAAATTCTCAAGGAACTAATAAAACANTAAGAAAATCAGCAAAATAAACTGCACCGCAAAAGTTAAACTGTAATAAATGGCAATAATTATTCAAAATCTGTATCTTGTATCTGGGCTTCTTGGTGGCTAGACCTACCTCCAAAATATGTAATAATGAAAATCAAAATATTTGGAAGACCATTTTTTGTTAAGCCCCTTTGGAATAATTACCATGTAGAAGAATCTGAGACATCCAGGACAACTATGTATATTTCAAGAGTTCCTGAAAGCAGCAGATACCAGTATTGTAGGAGACCTATTGTCAGGCATACTTCTGTTTGAAATTCAACCTCAGAGAGTTATGAAACCCTAAGAGAAATGCTTTTCCTACTAATGTCTCACAAATCTTTGATATGTCCCTGCTTTTGACTCCCAGAGTGCACCGTGCATTGTCAAATCTCAGATATAATGTTTGTAAGATGTAACATTTTATGTACACCACTAGAAAAAAAAAACACTTGGAGGCACCTATTAAACCATGGCTGCCATTAGTATGACAAAATTTTAGGATTAATAATTACAATCCCCTTGAACCTCTTAATTCACGAATTACAATGAATTACAATTTAATTGTGTATGTGGTGTGACCCCTTACATTATAAGTCACTATTAGAGTGAGTACTTATCTATGATTGTATTTGATAATTTTCCCAGTGTTATACCAGTGTCAAGAATACAGGCNATGCTTAGTAAACACTGTTGGATAATAAAATAAGCATCATCCATAAAAGAACTCATCATAATTCTAATTTCCAGGATTCTCTATGTCATAGTAATAATAATAATGATAAAATAGCATATTAGGAAATAATAACATTTAGTTGCATATAATTTCTGTCATTTTCATGAGGCAATCTAATATATGTTTTTTCTTTTTCTTATTATACCCATCATATAATTGTGTATAAAGACCTTTGCCCACAGTCTGACTGTGGTCAGCCAAAGACCTGATTCTGCTTGAGAGACAATCTTTGTTTCCTATGATATAAGATGCTTCAATATCTTCTGCAGTAGGAAGTAAGTGATCAAGACATTCTAGAGGACTGATTGTCTGGTTTCTTGGATTACCTCAGCTGGCCTGCCAAAAATGGTAATGGCAGCTTCAGGAAAAAAAGTTGACCTGTGGTCAGAAGTCATAAAAGTTGTGACTTTTGTGCTCAGTATGTCACAATAAAGTCAGCTTTTGAGTCATGGGGAATGATAGCCATGGAAATCATCAGGCGGGCAAAGGAAACAAACAAACA
>LZPO01098048.1:15586-34852 GCA_001675575.1 Neotoma lepida
AAAAACCTTAGACATCTCTTGATGGGGGGACATTTTGGGGTCAGGTAGACGGCTGGTTCAAGGGAAACTCCCACGAATTATACAAGGATGACCCCAGTTAAGACTTCTCACAATAGTGGATAGGTGTCCTGAACTGGTCATCTCCTGTAATCAGATTGGTAATTACCCCAATTGTCATCAGAGAGCCTTCATCCTGTAACTGATGGAAGCAGATGCAGAGATCCACAGCTGAGCACTGGGCCGGGCCTGGGAATCCTGTTGAAGAGAGAGAGGAAGGATTGTAAGAGTCAGGGGTTCAAGGTCATCATCAAGGAACCCACAGAAACAACTTACCTGGGCTCATAGGAGCTCACAGACTTTTGACAGATAATCTAGGGAATCTGCATGGGGCTGAACTAGGCCCTCTACATATGTGTGACAGTTATGTAGATTGTTCTACTTGTGGGACTCCGAGTGGTGGAAGGAGGACCTGTCCCCAATGCTTTGGCTGGCTCCCAGGAACCTATTCCTCATACTGGATTGCCTTGCCCAGCCTTAATACAAGGGGAGCAGCTTAGTCCTAACCTCAGCTTGATATGCCATGCTCCGTTGACACCCATGGGAGGCCTGCTCCTTTTTGAACAGAAACAGAGGAGGAGTGGGTTGTGCAGATAAGGGGAAGTGGAGAGAAGGAATGGGAGGAGAGCAGGGAAGGGAAACTGCTGCTGGGATGTAAAATAAATGAGTAAATTTAATTAATTAAAAAAACCCTTAGATCTAGGCATAAATCTCAGGGGTTTGAAGAAGCAAGATTGCGTATTTAAAGACAGACTGTGAATACAGTGAATTCCAGGCCAGCTCAAGAATATAAGAAATACTGTCTTTTTTCTAAAAATAAATATCAAAAGTAAGCAGACAGAGAGAAAATATCTTCATATATCTATTTAAGTATATTTAAAACATGAATACATAAATATACAAAGCATTATAACATAGGAAAAAGGTTTTATTCTTAAATATTTAAAAGGGACTTCATTTTTTAAGGTGATATATGTGTAAGTTCTTTTAAAAATCCCTACAACTCTTCCTCTCACATCTCTTCCGCAATAACCGTAATTATGAACAATTTATTTGAATGCTTTTACATACTCATTGTAACCAACTCTTGTATATTTGTTTCCTGTTTAACAAGATGCCATCCAATTATGTATCCATTTCCATAAATTGTATTATCTACTCATATCAATATCCACAATATCATGGATCCTCTTTTCTGTGCATATATAAAATTATCCACCATTTGAAAATCTGGATGAATTATAGAATTTAACTAGCCTATTTATTTTATATAAGCAAATGCACCAATGTTTAGTGAATGCGTTTTCTTTTCTTTCCTTCTTGTTCTCTTCTGAAAATCTCAAACAAAATTCTCTTTTTATATTTTTAAATAATAAGTGAGATATTAATTTTATGTGGGACTGTGCTATATGAAGACTATTTTGCATACACCTTTTATGTTGAGCGTATTTCTCTGCCATACTCTCTATCCTCCTCCTTTCCACCTTTCCCCCAGTCCCCTTTGTTCCTCAGTTTCAATTTAGTTTCATATATACATACATGATTTTATATATTTCTATAAAATCTAGGAACTACAATGAGAGAAAATATAATTTGTCTTTTTGAGACTGGTTTAATTCACTTAATTATGATTAGCTCTTGTTGCATCTACTTTCTTGTCCACAACATAAGTTTATTCTTCTTTATGAATACAAATTATATTTTGTGTAAATACTACAGTTTTTTATCCATTTCTTTGTTTCAAGGCAATAAATTTTGTATTTTGGCAAATACTTAGAAGTGGTATAACTAGATTATATGTTTGCCCCATCTTGCATTATGCTCTGTGTGTCACTTTTCTATTGCTTAAACAAANTACCATCATCAGGGCAACTTATAAAAGAAAACATTTAATTGGGCTTATGTTTTCAGAGTCCATGATGGCAGAGAAAAGACATGGCTTCAGGAACAGCTCAGTGCTCAAATCTTCATCTCCAAGTAGGAGGCAGAGAGGGCACTGAAGCTGCCTGAGCTCACTCCCAGTGCACACCTCCTCTAACAAGGCAGCATCTAATTTTTCCCAAACAGTCCCACTGATTGGGTACGAAGTATTCAAACATAGGATTCTACAAGGCCATTCTCATTCAAAGCATCACCACACACACACACACGTAAACAATTATTTGACATATATATGTATATATATGCATATATATGTATATAAAATAATTAAGCAGAAAGCCTATCTACCTCCTCTTTTAAGGAGTTTCTAGTACATAATAATATGCCATTGGCTATAGCCCTCATTCTTTAATTGGATTTCTAGACTTAAGCATCATACACAACTTCAAGTATATACTCTGTAATCTCCAGGTAATCTATTTACAAGTTTCTTATTTGTACATTCTATAAACACATCCTGAATCAGGAGTGCTACTGCATGGAAGAGAAAATTGTTATCAGTGATTGCTATATACTGATTTAAAAGAAAGACGGTTTTTTTTGCATGTTGTTAAATTAATTAAAAACATTCTATTAGCTCTTTGAGAATTTTGTAGCATATCTTTTGATCATATTTACCCCTTCCCCCAATTCTTTCCTGATCCACTTCTCATCCCTTCCCTTCCCAGTCAACTTCTTTTTTGTTTTTTTTTTGTTTGTTTGTTTTGTTTTTTCTCCATCAAGTCCAATTTGTGCTGCCCATATGTTCTTGGATGTGTGGCCCTCCACTGGAGTATGATCAGTGGCTACACTCTTCAAGTAAACTGACTCTTTCTCTCTAGCAACTAACAATTACCAATATCTCCTTGGCTAAACATGGAACTTCATGCAAAACTCTAATCTTCCTCCTGGGGTATGGCTAGTTTGTGCAACCAAAGGACTTAAGCACAGTGTGAGGTCATATTGCAGCTGTCTTGCTGTGTCCATAAGACATTGTTTCCTCATTGTCATCCACTGTCTCTGGCTTTTACACTATTTTTGCTCTCTCTTCCACAATGATCCCTGAGCCTTTGGAGGAGGGAGTTTGGTACATTTGTTCCATGTTTTCATTTTCATTGCTGTTTAGCATTTGGATGACATAATCACTTTTTGTCGGGATTTTAGTGCTGGTTCTTTGCTTCAGTATAAGTTTTATGCAGGGATTTAAACTGTTAAAAAAGTAAAAACAAGATGGTAGTAAGGCAAAGATCATGGGCTTGGATGTTAGTTTCAGCATATTTTACAAACATATTAATAGAACCTGCAATCACCTAACATCACCTTGGATGTTAGTTTCAGCATATTTTACAAACATATTAATATGTGTTTGCCTTGTCAGATTTCTGAGTCTCGGCTAGAACCACAAACACTTCAGAGTGTAGTATTTACCAGTCCAAGCTCTGGGATAATATCACAGGCAATCAAAGAAAGCTTTACAGCAAAGACAAAGTGAAGTGTATGTGTGTGTATACCTCTAGATAATCCAAATTGAATTTATCATTTCTTTGCATTAAATAAATGTTTTTCTTTACCACTCTGTCTCTCCTCCCTTACTCTCTACCTTTCTCCTCTCCTTTCCTTTATCCTTTTTGGTCTTCCTGTTTTCTCTTTAAAACCATGCAAAAATAAAAGCTGTGTCAGACAAATAGTGGGGACAACTCTCCCATGCTTACAGCTTTGGGATTCCCTCTGCNGCACCTCCACCAACAGGGCTGGCTCTTTTGTGCTGCTCAGGTGAGGTGCAGGGCCTGCTCTCCCCAGTGTTGCAGTTGTTAGGGAGCAGAAACAGCTTTCCAACTCTTGTGACCTAGGGCCAGTTCTCCCACCTGACCCAGGTGTGGATGGGCAGAGGGGGAGTGGGTCAGGGACAGCTCTCTCCCACTCTTATGACACAGGACCAGCTCTCTGTCATTCGTGGGCAGGGGAGAGATGTCCCTCCTTATCCCTTGCCCCTTACCACCTGCAACAGAGCTGACTCTCCCCCTTACTAGCTGCAGCACTCAGGGAAGTAGGCCCTGCTCTTTGCCTAGGCCACATAATAGAGCTGGCCCTGATGTTGGAGGTGTGGGTGACCCATCTCCAATATTGTGAGTGTGGGGGTGTCCCCATTATTCATCTGACATGTGGTGGCTTAGGCAGAGAAGAGATGGGCTTCCCCCCACCGCTGCCATCAATGCTTGACAGGTGGAGTAGCTGGCCCTGGGGTCAAAAGAACAGGATGGCTGTCCCTGTACCTCACCAGCTGCAGCACTAGGAAGAGTGGTCCCTGTACCTCACCTGGGCAACACAGTGGACCTGGCTCTGATGGTGTGGGTTGGGGAGAATAGGAGAACTGGCCCTGCCCCTCGCTCACTGCTGCAAGAGCTGAATTGGCTGTGGCAGTGCTGCAGAGTTCACTCTGGTGGTGAGGACAAGGGAGAACTGGTGGGCTGACCAATCCTTCAGCTGCCTAGGCCCAGAACCAGGGTCATGACTTGGCCCATCCCAACATCCACCCCATCTATGATCTGCTGGAACACATGAAGGGGCCTGACCCACAGACCCAAAGCTACAGGGTCTCCACAGTACAGGACAGCAACATGACATCCAAGAACAGTCCCAGTGAGGGCCCAACATATCTAGTGTAGTAGAAACCAGAGGCCTCGAATAACACCAATGACTATAATGAACACTTGCAAGTAAAGGTATGTGGACAAAGGGGTTTACTGTGTGACTGACTCACTGTGTCACAACGCAGCTTCCATGAAGAGATTTTTAATTTTTCTCTTTTTTTCTTTTCTTTTCTCTTAAATTTTGTTTTATTTCGTGGGGGTGGGGGTTGCAGGGGCAGAGAGCAGATGTGAAGGGAAAGGGAAATGAATGGGCTCAAGATTCATGATGTGAAAGACACACAGAATAAATAAAAAGAAAGAAAAAAAGCAGTCAGCATTCCTAACAAACAACTCAGAACACATTTTCCAGGATGAAATGAAGTGAATGGAATTTGGAAAGTAGACTGATAATTGTAAAAAATAGTAATGCAAATTGAACCAATGTAAGATGTTAAGATAAAAGAACATTTACAGATTTGGTTGACAGTTATCAACAAAAACCAGTATTTTTAAAAGCAGTAGTATTTCCAAAATCTGATGTTTGAAGGTGGGCTTGCTTAATTTTAGTTACTCGAGAAAATTATGAACTTTTTATTTTGGAATGATATTCAAAAGTATTATATTGATAGACATGGAATAATGATTCTATTTGGGAAATAGAAAATTAAAATATGAGTGGAATTCCTTTAGTTACTTTCAAATAGAACCACTTTGGTATTCAGTTGGCTGTGTTCTAGTCTCAAAGTAGCAATCATTTAGTTCAGCTTAGTTCTTTTCTTTAGTGCCCCAGCTGTGACAACCTCTGGCTCTTACAAATGTACGTGCTTGCTTTAACCAGGCGTGTGCCTGGGCAGGCTGCCCTCTCAGAAACACATTGATTAAAGGGCCTGGCATCTATTAATAGAATCACAGATGGAGACAGAAGGGTTTTAATTCAATTATCCTTCAAGACCTAAGGAAGTGGCTTTTATTGATCCGCCCAACTGTCACTTTGGGTACTCACAAATGGAAACAAAATATTATCCTTTCTTCTCCCTGCGAATCTTTCATGGTTACTGTAATTGTTGAATATCTGCTGTGTGTCAGGCAATTTACAATAATTCTAAGAACAGAAGGCAAAATCTTAATGATAATATATATAACATGTTTGCTGCTAATAGGTAATAATAATGGAAATTTCCCTATTTTGCAGGAAAATGGAAATTGTAACCAGTGAATTAGCATCCTTGGTATTGCAGGANAGCAACTTTATAGAATGTGTTTATATATATATGTATAATTTTACCATATATAAATATAGAATATTATATGTATAAATATAGAATATTACACAGAATGTGTGGTATATATATATAGAATATATATTCTATGTAATGTATATAAATATTATAGAATATGTTGTATATTATATGTGTATGCTACATATTTCAATATATATATATATTAAATATACATATATATTCAAATTCCAACCCAAGGCTACTTCAAGAGAATGCCTTGAGGAAGCTGGATTTTTTGACACTAAATGAATCAGGTCAGATTCAGGATAAAGAGCATGAATACTTGAGCAGTCTCTGATGGCATTATCATTGTGAAATATAATGTTGATGACAAGGTACAGCAACTATGGATTGCATGTGATACTTGCAATTAGAGGGGATACAGTAACCACAGTGATTCTTTTAGACTCTGCTCTCTTGCCTTGAAAGCTTTACAGAAATCCAGTAAAGGTGACTTCATTGATGGATTTTAGAATTAACAAGACTTTGAGGTAAGAGACTCTCTATTCCAGTCATTCAATCCCTAGTAAATCATGATGTTTCTTTTTCAGTTTCAACTCAACCTACTAACATAAAAGATTTGTACTTTTCTGCACAGCCCATGAACATGTATAACATAGAGTGAATCTATCCAATTCAATGAGTCACAGAAGACTTTCTAAAAGTGTGATTGAGCTGACATTCAGATGGATAGGAAGAGGAGGCTAGGCAAAAGAAAGCTGTATGTGAATTTCATATAGGTGAATGGGAAAGTCTTTTGGCAAGCTCTGTCTTTCTCCCTTTCTCACTCCATTCCTCCCTCCTTCCTTCTATTCTTCTCTCTTGAAGGAGAAAGTTTAGTCTGGGTCCCACCAGGCCCCACGGTCCCACTTATAAAATAATTACTCAGAGGCTTATATTAATTATAACTTCTTGGCCATTATTAGGTCAGGCTTATTACTGACTAGCTCTTACACTTAAACTCAGCCCATTTCTATTAATCTGTATGCTGCCATGTGTTCTGTGGCTTTACCTGCATCCCATTACATATTTCTCCTTGAGCAGCTGGCTGGCATCTCGTGATTCAGCCTTCCTCTTCCCAGAATTCTCCTTGTCTGCTCATCTTGCCTATACTTCCTGCCTGGCTACTGGCCAATCAGCATNTTACTACTTATCAACTAATCAGAGCAACACATAATCACAACATACAGAAAGACATCTCTATCATTTCCCTTTTTCTTTCTATTTAAAAGGAAGATTTTTAACTTCAATATAGTGAAATTACATAAAACAAAACAGTTATCTAGCAAGAATTATAGTTACAATATCTAGTTTATTTGTATTTGGCAAAATTAAAGAAAATATTCTATTTATCCTATATTTGTGAGTCTAAAGTTTTATATCTAATTTATCTTTTACCATAGCCGAGGAAAATTATAATTATAACTATCTAGTCTTCAACTACATCAAAGACCTCAGAAGGATATAATATTATCTAAGTAAACAGAAAGAGCATTGTAAATAGCTTCCAAAAGTCTAGAATGATAGAGAGAGCTGGCTGCCTGGACAGTAACTCAAAGTTCCTGTGCAATGTTGGGGCATCCATCGTCAGGCTATAGGCCTAGAGTCTCTCAGTTGCTTCTCTCTGTGTCCTGTAGAATGTCTGGCAGTTTCCTCTGTGAAGCAGGAACCCAAAGGACCATCTTGTCTTGCAAAGTTCAGTGGTCACTTTTTCATGGGTCCTGTATGTCCAGTCGATACAACATTTTCTCAAGCAGTCCAGGCAAGAACAATTTCTTACCTAATGGTTATTTTTGCCAAGAAGAAGATAAACTCCATATGGAGTGTCTTTGATGACCATCTTTCTCTTTGAAGTAAATTGGTGCTGCCAGGAGCAGACATGTCTCACTATCCAGAAAGTCTAAGTTTTTAAAACATTTTAAATGCCTTATTTTGTAGGCCTTTGCAGTGTTTGAAGACTACCTATCTATTTGAAATATATATTTGTATACCTAAAAAACTTAACATGACTATAAGTTTGATTATCATAGAAGACTAATTATTAATCTGTATTTCTTAATTATCCATTACAATTTAAATGAATTACATATAAATAATACCTTAAACAAGAGTAGAAATATACAAAACAAAATTAACTTTAAATTTTTATCAATATACTTAAATCTATACCAATGTAAAACATTTTAAAGAAGTTGCTCTTTAAAAGTAAGTTCAACAATCCACCCTTTTATCCTATCATATCTATATCCTATATTTTTATACCATATCCCTCTTTCTTCTTTTCGAAAGAGATTGACTATGACCAATAACAATTTGTAACCAATCTCTCAACAAAGACAAACATCCATAATCCATGTTTTGGGAATGTGGGTGTAGTTTTCTAGATTACTTCCTGCTGATAAAGGGCACTGTATTCTTACGGGGATCCTAAGAAAATTAAGAATTATGGTCAAGTCCTGACTAGAATAGTCTGTGATGTTGTATTTTTTGAGCCAGTTGCCTTGAAGCTGTTTGGATGTTGGATCATCTGGGCCTCTCAGAGAGTCTTGGCTGGTCAAACCGTATTAGCCTGGAAGCAATCCACAGGTTCTCATCTTCTGTAGAAAAAAAGCAGAACCTCTTTTCCAAAGCAACGTATCCTTAGACATAAATTTTGAAATCGAGATACCTTTAAAATGTACATATTGATTTAACTCAGCAGCTTCTACAATCAAATGTCTCTCTGCAGTTAAAAATCCCAAAGACAACACAATCCAGATTTTCTGTGTAATATCAATCTTTACATGGCTTATTTTTTTATATTACTTTTACTTTCTCTTTAAATATTTTACTTTTTTAAAACTCTCTATTTCTTTATATAACCATCTATATTCCCCTTTCTCACACTTTCAAGCCTACGTATATTTTTATATACTCTATAAACAGTTATCTGAATTTATCTTATTGTGAATCTATAATCCTTTTGTGACCATGAGAGATTTTTAAACTGCTAAACTGCATGGCTAAGATTGAAGCCACAGTCCTGGCTGCTGACTCTGCCCACTTCAGCTTTTCAACATGGCTGAAGCACTTTCACCGCTAGCCCTGGGGAAACCATGCTCACCACTGACTCTGACTCTGCCAAACAGTGGGTCTGTGTCTTCATCCAGCAGTGTGTAGCCCAGAAACCTTTTTCTTTTTAATTTGTACTAGCAAAAGCTAAATCCACCATGCAGACTGCTGTGTGGCTTGAAGACACCAGTGTGTACCATGGTGGGAATCCACCATGCTGCAGGTGGTCTTGCAGCCTGCATGAGACATGAAGCAGGAACCTGGTTTTGGCTCCATTTTAGAATCTGTCATTAAGTTGTCTCAGGTTTCAGGTGGAAACTCTTGCCCCACATTGGGCACCATTTGTAGGAGAAAGTTTTGTCTGAGTCCCGCCAATCCCCACGATCCCACAGCCACTTATAAATTAATTACTTAGAGGCTTATATTGATTAAAACGGCTGGACCTTTAGCTCAGGCTTATTACTGACTAGCTCTTACACTTAAACTCAGCCCATTTCTATTAATCTATATGTCGCCATGTGTTCTGTGGCTTTACCTACATCCCATTACATGTTTCTCCTTGAGCAGCTGGCTGGCATCTTGTGACTCAGCCTTCCTCTTCCCAGAATTCTCCTTGTCTGCTCATCTTGCCTATACTTCCTGCCTGGCTACTGGCCAATCAGCATTTTATTTATCAACTAATCAGAGCAACACATAATCACAGCATACAGAAAGACATCCCCATCTCTCTCTCTCTCTCTCTCTCTCTNCTCTCTCTCTCTCTCTCTCTCTCTCTCTCTCTCTCTCTCTCTCTCTCTCTCTCTGTGTGTGTGTGTGTGTGTGTCCCTTTCATTTTAGTCTCTTAGTTTATTGTACATATGATTTGGTATTTATGTGATATGTGCATGAATGTGTGCATGTTTGTGGCCCAGAATATGCACTGAGAGCAAAGGACAACTTTGTATTTCAGTCTTCACCTTCTATCTTGTTAGATACAGGGTATCTTATTCACCACTGTCTATACTGGGTTAACTGGGCTAAGAACATCCAGGGATTATTCTATCTCTACTTTCCTTCTGGGCATACATGCCTTGGCATTACAGATGTTCATTATCATGACAAGATTTCCATGAATTCTTGGGATCCAAACTCAGGTCATCACCTGTGGATGGCTAGTGTTTACCCACTGAGCAATCTTATCAGTTCTAGGAGACTTTCTTGATGAGAATAAGGCATATCCAAAATACAGAAAGTACTAAATATCTAAAATAAAGAGTTGAAAATGTAAAGGGAAAGAAAAGCATCAGGCTTGAGCATGCAGGGCCTGTGGACAAGGTAAGGGATCTATGGGATAATCTAAGTGCAAAGGGGAGCCATTGAAATATTACAAGTGTGGAAGTTTGGGTTCTCATTGTGTTATTCTAGCTAATATTCCCAGCATGAATCACAAGGCTTCTGTAATGATTGGAATTCATGGTAACTGAAGAGATAAAACTTGAATATATCAATCATAGTAATGACATAACTGTATTGAAATAAAATTATCAAAGCTAAAATGCAATACTCACAAGTGTTATGACAGTGTAACCACACTAATATACAGGACATGTCTATTGTCACCAAGTATTCCCTGTAATCTGTTTATTGCATTTTCTTGTTTTAATTTGTGTGTGTGGCGTACATGTGTATATGTTCAATTCTGTGGGAGTGTACTTGTATGTGAATGAACATATGCACATATATGCATGTATGTGTAGGCCCAAGTTTGTTATTAGGAATCTTTCTTGGTCTCTCTTCCACTTTATTCTATGATGCCTCAGCATCCCAGATGTTGGGGATAAAGCATGGCTTGAATCTTGTTTTGTGACCTACTATAGGATATAGTGTAAAGAATAGTTTCTGCATTATTGACAAGAAAGTGAATTCTGCAGGTATGGGAGTAAATTCATGGTAGATGTCAGAGTCATTTAATGAGGATTCAGTTTAAATTGATTTTCTGTATAGATGACCATCAGTTGCTTGAAGTATGATGTCCAAATCTTCACAATTATTGTATAAAAATGATTTTGTCCTTTTAGTAGTTGTTTTTCATCTTTAAATGCTTCATTATTGGGTATATATGTTTGTGTGTGAATGTGTGTGTATTCAATATTGGATGTATACATATTCAATACACACACACACACTATATATATATATATATATATATAGAGAGAGAGAGAGAGAGAGAGAGAGAAGAGGGAAGTAGAAAGACATCTATACATACATATATATCATTTTCTTTTGTGAAAGCACTCCTTTTGTTACATTAAAACCTTTATTATCTCTTTATACACATTTTATCCATTTATTTTTGTTAAATTTTTAAAAGTTTTTGAAATTATGAAATAATTATGTGAGTTCCTCCTTCCTTTTCTTTCCTCCACTCCCTCTTATGCATCCTCTTGCTCTCTCAAATTCAGGTCCTTGTTTTCTTTAAATGTTTTGATATGTATATCTTTATTCCTAATATATGGGTATATATATATATATATATATATATATATGTGTGTGTGTGTGTGTGTGTGTGTGCTGTGTGTGTATGTACATATTCCTAGATTTATAAGTACACCTTCTCAGTCCATTTTATGTTACCTGTATGTATATGATCTCAGAGCTGACAACTTGGTACTGGATAACCAATTGGGATACTCTTTCCTAGGGAAGACCATTCTGCTGTTCTCAGCATTCTCCAATTTCTCTTAGTTTTTTTTGTATAGAATTGAGACTCATGAGCTTCTCCCCTTCTATTTTAGCATATCTATTTGTGTCATCCTTATTCAGGTCATGTTCAGTCATGAAGTCTCCCCTGATGAGACTTCATGGGTATAGTCTCTCTGACATTTCTAAGAGACACAATCTCACAGAAGATTTCCTGTTCCTCTAGTTCTTACAATCTTTCAGGCCCCTCCTTCACAATGATCCCTGACCCAAAAGTGCAGAAATTGTGTTGTATATGAATCAATTGCAGCTGGGCACCATACAGCCATACAGTTTCTTGTTCTCTATATTTTGATTGGTTGTTATTTCCTTTAATGATCTNCATCTCTTGCAAAGAGAAGTTTCTTTGATGAGAGGTGAGAACTACACTACTCTTCCTGCTGCCCATGGACTCTCAGCTACTACTTCTCTAAAACTGTCTGCCTATATGTTGACATGCTCCCTTCCATNATGACGATGAAATAAACCTCTGAAACCGAAAGCAAGCCCCAACTAAATGATTTTCTTTATAAGCCCTGCCAAAGTCATGGTGTCTCTTCATAGCAATTGAACAATGACTAAGAAATACACTTATCTGTGAACATAAAGATAATATTTAGAATGTAGTTAGGAATTATTTGGTTTATTTGATTGGAGGTTTTAGGTTCTCCCCAATATCCTTGACTTTNCTAGCCCTGGATAGTTGGCAAGGTTTCCAGTACCAAGCATGATTTCCCTCATGTTAGGCTGGCCTGAAGTCCAGTTATATACCTGTTGGTTACCATNAAGGTATGCAGACCATANCTATACCTTTAAGGTTATCATGTCATGCTGGCCATTGTTGTGATTCTTAGACATCACAGCTAGGTAGGATTATTGGTCATTTCCTTCCTTTAGAAGGCTGCACAGTGACTTCTGGTACCGTGATAGCTAGTTCTCTGTGAGGTGGCATTCAAGTCAGATTCAGCTGGATTCTCTGGGGCCTGTGTTCAAAGTGTGTGCTTTTCTCAGCAATAGGGACTTACTTTCCACCTCTGTGGGCAAGCAAGGTCAACTACAATAGTGTATCATGTTTGGGGAGTCTATTGGACAACCCTTACCAACAACTCAAAGGGGGCTTCTAATGCCTGGTGTTGAGGTCCTTAGGCAGAACATCATAATACTAGATGGAAATTTTTCATTTAGATATATATGTATATACAGACTTATACNTATCATATAAGATTTTTAGGCAAATAGAAAATAACAGGATTCCTTATAACTTTCTGGCATGTTCTTGGTCATTTTACCTTCCTCCTTCTGTATTTATCTCCCTTCTACTCACTAATTAAAGTTCCCCCATTTTCCTTTTTTTAATTTAAATTTGCATATGGATTCTTACTATTTTTGAATATTTTTTAAAGTTTTCATTGAGAATTCCATACACAGTTACTATATTTTGATTACTTTCACCCTCTCTCTTCTATCTCCAACTCTTCCTGAGCATCCCCCCTCTCAGATTCACAGCATCTTTCCTTTTATTATTATTATGCACACATATGTTTGTACAAATACATAAATACAACTTTGTGAGTCTACTTAGTGTTTCTTGTATGTGTATGATTTTAGGTCTGATCATTTAGTATTGGAAAACCAATTGACAGGCTCATCCTTGTGTAAGAATTTGAATTATAGTTTTGTGATAGAATATTTTTCATTATCTCATTATGTTTAGCCTATGCATGTTTTTGTAGATAAAATTAGCTGCTTTAAATTGGTATATAGTTGGTTTTGAAATTCATTCAGCCACTCTATTTTTTTTGTTAATTGCTTTTAATTAAAATAGAATTATATCACTCTCCCCTCCCTACTTCCAGCCCGTCCCAGCTACAACCACTCAAAATCTTCCCATGTCTCCCACTCCCATGATCATAGCCTCTTTTTTAATTTTTTTGTATTTGTTACATAGGTATGTGTGTGTGTGTGTGTGTGTGTGTGTACATAATATATATACCAAATGCTCATATGTGAGTATAGCATCAAGTAACCACAGAAACTGGGAAAGTATAGAAGGAGCATGAGGATGGAGAGTTTGGAGGAAAATGGCAGGATACAGGATATTTTTACTTTGTAGTTAGTAGAGTAGTTACAAACACTGATTATATCAAGTGAGTTCCAAATGATTGCAGGTCAATTTTAATCATAAAGTCAGAAAGTAGAATATTTAATTTTTTATACTGCTACATTGTTTTTTTAATTTTCTTTGATTCTTTTATTTTTCCCTCATATGTCTGTATNTTTTCAGATATCCTGCCTGCAAGCTCTCTGGTATGTGTGGGACAGGTGACTGTGTATCCCTGCTTTCTGAGACAGAATTTTGCTCTATAGCCCAGACTAGCCTCAAACTCATGAGTCTCCAAAGCATAGGTATTAGAGGCATATGTAACTATACTAGATCCTTGTCAATTTCCTATTGATACTGACACAAGATTTTCTTTTGTTTAGTAAAATCTTCAACTGTAGGATTTCTGCTGGACATTTTGAATTGTTTTGATATATTTGTTCTCATAAGATGCATTAAAGTTCCCTGAAATCCTTTCAGTTTCATGAAAACAGCTATTCTGAATGTCCTAAATTTTGTACATAGCAGATACTTCATGATTGCTTTCTGGCACATTCTTTTGTCCTTTAATGATATCATGATTCTCTAACATTTCTTGCTGCTTTCTATTTTGTGACTATGAGTGTACACTAAAGAATTGGGTATTTATTCCAGTCTTGTTAATCTTATTTGTTCATGTCCATCCTTGCAGAAGTTCTACATAGACATTGTTCTCTCTGAATTCTAAGTTACTGCCAGTTCAAGGCTCCCTATATCTAAATTTGTCATTAGTCCTTGGTCTCTGCATCATCACTAACCCAGCATTGGAGGGCAGTACACCATAGATTCTTACTATGGTATAGTTGGTGTCTTAGGATGCACTACTGGAATGAATGGACAGGNTAAGATGCCCACAAGTCTGCTATTCCAGAGCAGATGCAGTTGTTTCATGGAGGGATACTGGCCTGTCGTCAGGAACTATGAGATTCTGCCCAGCTCCTGGCTTCTCAGCAGTTCCTACAAGTCACCTCTGTTTACAGAGGAGGCAATACATTTTTAAAAGACAAAACACAAGTAATTTATAAATGATGGAGCCAGGTCCCAGAACATACCAGCTCCTCTCTAAGTTACTAATCTAAATTAGTTAAAAATAAATGGTTAATTGAGTATATATTTGAATTATAATCTTTGCATTTTAACTACTCATGTAATTCACACATTTTTGTATCTTTCAAGACAAACAAACCTTGCTTCAAATCATCTAACCACAGATGGGAAAAATGTGTGGAAACAATGTAAAAGATCCACAATATTCATACTTCCTTTCATANAGCAGCTTCTGAAGTATTACCAGTATTGTTGACAATACTCATGGTAACACAGGTAAGTTGTCATTAACTTTATTCAATCCTCATCATTCTGATTTCTTACTNTGTGTGTCTTTCTGTCNTGGCTTAGGATGCAAATTCCAAAGCAGTAGTTAGTTTAAAACTTCTGTTCCTTTACAGCTACAAAGATGTTAGTATGAAAAACTAGACTTGACTATAGTTTATTTCCTGTTTTGTTGATTTTTGTTCTGTACCCATGCTTCCTTGGCTCTTTGACTCCTAGAATAAATTCCTAGCATTGTTAAACTTGCCAGTATTAATTTTGTCATAAAACACATTTATTTCCCAAGTGATGCTTTTCCTCCTGGAACTCTGACCTTTGAGACCTTCTGAGCTCATTATTATTTGCAGTGGCAGATGCCTAACCCTCATCATCAGCATGCTGTGACAGACACTTTCCTTCTTACTTGACATCACACATTTCACTTTCTGACATTTACAGTTCTGTGAGAATCTCTGTGACTGCCCTATGAAAGTATTTCATCCTCATTGATAGCATCAATGTAAAACATTCATGAATGTCTCTCTCTGTGTGTATTATGAATGAATTAACCTGTATATTAAGTACTTTGGGGATGATTTTCAGTTACCCATGTTAATACTTTTTCATTGTGACTTAGCTATTAATAACAACATTGTTTTCCTAATGTATCTGTTTCTAATCTTTGTGCCNTATATATCTTTTTTTAGCNTGAAAAAAGTTTACTNTGCAACAATATTTTCAGAGCAAGACATTGTGGATAACTCCAAGGAAACAACAATATGATGTGCATATAAATGAGGAGACTGTGGCAGCATGCACAAAACCTACACAGGTTCAAGCTAGGCAAAATCTCAGNACCAAAAAGGTGAGGTAGACACAGAACTCCACCTCTAACCAAGAAGCTACATGCAGCTGGTACCTTCTGAGAAAAGGAAAGTAAGTTTTTTCCCGTGGAGTGTACATGTCTTTTAATTTGATTTATTTACTTGTGTGTCTTCAGCAGCCACTTTGGGGCAACTATTTACTGTGAACTATCATGAAAAGTAAAGAATGCAATAACTGACAGTAGCTAGAATGGTGCCTAATAAGTATCATTTCCTTTAAACATTTCTTCCATTAATGAGTAAGTGAAATAACATAATAACAATTTAATTAGTGGATACTCTCCTCTGGTGAGTAGGGACAAAACCTATNAGTGATGAAATGAAATACCACATCTCNCCTCTGCCGTATGTAATCAAGAACCAAGTAGAATGTATAATCATTGTGTATATTNTATTCATTTTTAAAATTAAATTTATTTCTTAGCTGATAGCACATGTTTTTTGATTNTGAAAATGTACTTAACATCTTCATAAATGGAGAGTACATAGAATCAGTGCAAATGAAAGCCATACAAGCAGTAACTGCAGAATTTCTGGTGGTGGAATCCAGGAATTGGTGCCATGACTGTGTTGGCCTTTAGTTGCCATGCCTGTGTTCAGCAAGGNTTTTATCATCTCACCAGGGCTGGTCAGTAGACTTGTAATTGTTTTTTATGTGTATGTCTGACAGGTTATCTGACTTGTGGCTCCGAGTTACCTTCATCCATGCTTGGTAAAGAGTGAGAATGCCAAGATGCAGCCGAGTAATCATATCTGAAAAATGTATGAAAAAAAGTGGAAAATTCCTCCTTGCTTATCTCCTCTTTTTTTCCTTTTCTATTTCCTTAAAACATTCATCCATATTTCTCTTAAGAGTAAATGATGAAGCTGAAATAGTCTATTATGTCTTAGTTAATGTTATTAAAGTATGGTTAAGATCTTAGTGTTAGACAAATCTGTACAGATTTATTTCCACCTACCTTTGATGATTGAGAATTTTCCATAATATTCCGAGCATATAGTAATTTATCTTTTGTGAGAATTTTCTATAATATTCCAGGCATATAGTAATTTATCTTTTGTGAAAATGTCTCAATTATTATAACTTAAATTAAGATTTGNGAGCAGNAGTAACTCTTTAAAAGCTTTTCCAATAGCACTTCTCAACAATAAGAAGGAAACCAAGGCCAGGAGGAGAAATGAGCAGCCTGTAGCTGTGTTCATTAGAGGCTGATTCCTCTGTCTAGGTTCAGTGGTTTCTCCTCATACCTCTTGACTCCTCCTGAGGCATCAATAGCAGGCCCTGACTATTAGAATCTTTCCTTATAATGAGTTCAAATTTATCTCTCTGAAACCTTCTTGCTCCATTGGTCCCTAAAAATGAAGAGACTTGAGGGATGAGGTTAATCTTTCTTTGATATGATCCCTATTATTTACTTGGTTCAGCTTTTCTGTCACGTCCTCTCCAGGATGAGGGTTTACNTTATTTCTTCAAGCTAGTCCTCCTGTATTGTCACTTTCTCAATCAACTGTTCNCTTCTTGTCAGTCTCCTGGTTGTATTATGCTTTAGTTTTTCCAGAAATAACTAGAAGTACATTTGACAGTAATGCTGTGTCTTCACCAGCTTAGAGTCTGTCACCATAGTCCCCATAAATAGTGAAATGTTTGAGTCTGATGTGATTCATAAAGTTTGGAAGGAGCCTTGGTAAGCTGGAGGCATTGGGATGAAGAACGTGTCTGTAGNCCACTCTGAAAGAGAGTAACAAACACATTCTCAGAATAAACTACTATCTTNAGCCATGCAAGACAGCCTTTTCTAACATTTTTTTGGAACTTCATAGATGCCAACACAGTCATGGCACCAACTCCTGGATTCCACCACTTCATAGAAGCACTTTGACCATGTGTTCAACCATGTATAATTTTTAAGACTATGGTACTCAACTCAAGTGCTCTCTAAGAATACAGAAAACATACTATATTATAGTCACCATGGGGCTTTGGTTCTAAGTATCTCACCATTCNTGTTTGTGTGAATTTGTGTCAACTCTTCCTGTTTCTGATGTGACGTTTTGTTCCTTAAAATGAATATTTGGATGTGAGAAGGGGAATAAAAATATATTACTGGGGGTTTGTGGTGGTTAAATTACATCTGAACCAACAGAAAACATCTTCTTTTAGTTATGTCACTATACAGCTCATATGCTTTTTAAGTGACTGTGTTTTGAAAGTCTCTAGCTCTATCTCGTGTATAAAAGTCCCAGTATTATTAAAAAAAGAGACACCATCTCTTTCACAGGTCTGTGTGTCCTCTGCTTAATTAGTCCTTGATTTGGATTGATAAAATCAAACCTTCTGTACCATTTCAGCAAGCCTAGGAAGAGATTCCCTTGAGCAACTGTTATAAAAAGCCAACCACCAAGACATCTCAACATGATCTCTTCCAATAATGAGCTGTTTCTAACTTTATCCACATCACAGGCACTCAGCCCATTAGCTGGTTTGAAGAACAGGTTGGAACACCAAAGACCATTATGTGTGATCATTGATTTTTTTTTTAAAAGCTGCATCTGGGGATTATCAACCCAGCAGGTAGTAGCAGACAAACATAGATGTCTTTCTTCAGTTGAATATCAAGATGACCTAGCTTAGCTCAGACTAAGGCACTTGAAAACAGAAGCTTTCTTGCTTTCAAATATACAAAACAGCCTCTTTCCAAACACCTTAAATTAACTTCCACTCAGAGCCATGGCCCATGACCTCTTTATAAAACACATGTTTTCCTTTCATCCTTTCTCCAGTCATGGCTTGTCATGCTCCTTCATAGTTGAGGTCAAGGGAGGAGCTGGTTCAGTAATTTTCTATGTTATGATCTAGGGAGTGCCCCTTCTGCTATCCCCTGAGATAGTTGAAGAGACCTCTAAAGTTTGGGCAAGTATCACCTCCATACTTTCTTGTTGCACACAGGAGGAGGTAGTTTCCTCAGTTTTTACTAGATTATATGCTTCTTTGAGCCAAAATGAATAAATGTATGACTGGAAATTTCTAATTGCAGTGAACAGTATACATGGAATTATCAATACTTCAGTAATCGCAAGTCAAAATTAACAACTGGCAGTTCCATGGAGACTGTGCATTGGTGCTATTACCTTCATGTTTCCTGTGCCTCATCCAGTCCTAACCACCTTATCATNACAACCAGGCGTGTTTTATCCCATTGTGAACATTACAGGGCGACCTCACAGTGGCTATTCAAAAAAGCCTGTCATATCTCTCTTTTAAAAACTCTGTCGCC
>LZPO01098049.1:0-13180 GCA_001675575.1 Neotoma lepida
GAAAAACTGCTAATAGGAAAAGAAAGGGGGATTTTCTGGAACAATAGCAGTTAGGAAGGATAGATTTCTTTTAGATTTAAAGTTTATGTTATTACATTTTTAAGCATTGTTGGAAATACACATACATATATCCCCATTTTATTTATATTATACAATAGTGTTACACGCATTTCAAAACATACATATGATATAGCCATCACAGCATAGACACTGTACAAATAGAAGATGCAATATTTTCTCCTTGTAGATGCTTTTGCACACATGTCCATCTCACTGTGGGGTCCTCTTATTTGGGCGCCATCACTGTCGGATGTTACCAAAAGTCCCTGGAAGGAAAGAGCCTCTTCTTTCAGGCCTGACTAACAATTTTCTTACTGTCTTAATTTCTCTCTAGGAAATGTCTTGACTGAAAGCATATCTTCATAAAGAATAATGACTCTAAATGATTTAGGCCAAAGATGTAATTCATCACAAATTTCTTCAATTGTTCTTACAAGTTACTTTTGCTACATGTAATATCACAAGCAAACAAAACAAACAAACAAATATCCACCAACCAACTAAGCAACCAAATAACAACAAAGCCAACCTCAGACAGGAGAACAGCCATATTTCAATTTTATTTTAGGTTGGGTCATCTTTTAAACAATGCATTCTTCTCATGACTTCCTCTAAATCCATGATTGAAGGACCAAAGTGTACCTCTCATCATCGCACACAATTAGAACCCTGTGTGTATGTGTGTGTGTGTGTGTGTGTGTGTGTGTGTGTGTGTTACATCAGTGTGTGGTGTGTATGCATATATGTTCCCATGTTTGGACACATAAATGTGTGCACATGCGTGTATAGGCAAGAGATTGACATATAGTGTCTTCTTCACCCACTATTTACCTTTTATATTGAGTCAAGATCTCTCACTTGAGACCAGAACTCACTCACACTAACAGTTTAGCAGCTTACTCCAGTGACCCCTGCTATCTCTACCTCCTGAGGTCTAGGGTTGGAGGCAGGGCCACACTTACCTGGCACTTGTGTGGGTAATGAGGGCCCAAACTCCAGTTCTCATACTCACCCAGCAAGTGCGTATCCAGTGAGCCATCTCTCCAAGCCTCATTAGAATCTTTTACCATATAATAGAAGAGTCAAAACTGAATCTTCAAATTGAGCATGATCAGACACATGTAATCTCAGAGTTCAGGAGGCTAAGGAAGGAAGGTCCATGTGATTTTGAGGCCAGCTTGGTTTACATAGTGAGACACTGTCTTTAAAAAACAAACAAACAAATAAACAAAAAACTTTCCTACAAAATAAAAAGAAGAAAGTGAAAATTGTATTCTAATTTTTCTTTCTGGTTCTATATAATATGTAGTGCTTGGCTACTAAGCATTTTCTCTGGATCACCCAGTAAAGAGTTTAAGGGGTAGGTAGGTTACGGAATTTTTCTAAAATACAGTGTTCTCTGTCTGAAGGATGTTTTGCTAATCCTGAGGCTGTTGTCCATGACACAGAGACACATTTCTGTGAATGCTCACATAAGCAAACAGTGATGCAGGGCAACCCCCCTGTGAACATCTATAAGGTGACTAGGGAAATCCTTCCCACGGTCCCATTAGGATCCCAGCTGTAAGTTAGAAATGTAAAACTGTCACTCAGGCAGGACCAGGCTGCTTGCTCATCACCTTCTTTTCTTTTCTCAGAGGAGCAGCAGGTTTTTAGATGAGTCTTTCCAGGGTCGGGGGAGGCATCCTGCTCCACATTTCCACTCGAGGGCCAGCCTTCTCCTGACGGCTGGGGCTGTAGGTTCCTTGAGTTGCCCTTTTGTTGGAGGAGATAAGGGAAGCAACAACTGCAAGCAAGAGGATGAGTAACAGGACCAAGGTCCCTGAGCCAATGGCGGTGAAAATGCCCACGAGCCAGTCGTCAGTCAGCTGCAAGGATCGAAGGGATGGTGGTGTGAGTTCTAGAGCAAAGGTACTCACTAGGACAGCGGAGCCACCCTGGGACAAAGACCAACGAGATGGAGCTGGTACTTCTCTAGTGTAACAAGACCAAGGCATTCCAGATTTTTCTTATTCCTAAATCATGCGCAAATGGTGTCCTACCTGGTCTCCAAGGTCTGCTCTGAGAAAATGGGCATGGAATATCTCCTGTATTTACTCTTAGTGACAAAGATTCTTCATTTAAAGGATATGAAGATGACCCTATATACATGTAAAATCATCCTAAATTTATAGGACTCTGTCATTCATGATTTTCTCCTTTCCTTGTTCAAATTTATGATTTTGAACCAAAAATATAATTGCTTTAAAGCCTTTTGGGGGGAAAGAAAACAGATTAAATTAGCTTGGTATTGTGGAACAGATCCCCAAAGAAGGAAGACTGATGGGCTACTTCCAAAGGCAGTTTTCACAGTCTTCATTTTGATTTGGATGTAATGTAACAAATGATGTTTGTAAAAAGCAGCTGTGTTCTATGTTGAACCCAGAAATTATGCAACAAAAGCATCAGGTAGAGCTCTCTCCAGAAGCAGTGGAGCCCTGGGTTCTCCAGGGCTTTACTAGTGCACAGAAGTTGGTATAACGTCCACTGCAGTGTGTTTGTCTCTTCAGCAAAGCTGCAACCTATTGGTTTAGCAATAGGTAACAGGAATCTGTAATTGAGCTGCATAGCAACACTAAGAAAAGATTGTTTAAATGATGTGCTCAGAGTACTCTTTCTTGCAGCACAAAAGCAGGAGTGAGTTGTTTTGCCTTCTCATTTCTCACTTAGCTCTCTGTATGGTCCTTGTCTCATTACCATGCCAACATAATGTCACATATGAAGACAGTGTTTTAACAATTCTGGGCAATTTAATATCCTTACTGTTTTTAATCATTTTTATTGTTGCTATTGTTCCTTCATAGTTTGGTTCAAATCATTGTATAATTAATACCAGACAGTCAAGTCCCCATAATGTTATCTTTGATCTAGTTATTATAAACCTTACTTAAATGTGGTTTACTAGTTTTTCACTCTCTCATCAGTAATATCAATTATGTGGGCATCTATGGAGCTAGAATATAAAAATACAAAGATATCAAAGAATCTAGATCTCAGTTTCTGGGGATAGGAGAAATGAACCACATTCACACATATATACATATAATTAGAGTATGTTACAAATGTTTATTGTGAGTGTCATGAATATTGAGTAGAGCTTAAGTGGAGTGAATTTGAAATGAAGCCCATGATTGTTCTCTGAAGGATGAGGGAGTAGTCAGCTATTCTAAGCAAGGAATTTCACTTAAATGAAACCATGTGAATTAAAATTTAAAAGGGGAACTTAAAAACTCTTTAGAATTTAAGGGATCCAGTGAGAGCAAAGGTTGTACATAAAGGCATGTCAGAACTGGGGAAGGAGTGCAAGGACAGGTGAGAGGTGAAACTACAAAGGAGGGGAATCCTCTCAAGAAATCCAGCTGCTGCCCAAAATTCAGTGTTTGTCCTGTGGTCACAGTGGAGGCACCAGTGAATGATCCTCGAACAAGAGCTTGGCTTGTCTGGATCTGTGTTCTATTAGCTTGACTCCCGTAATGGAGGAGGGGAGGTTGGAGAGAGAGTAAAGGTAAGGAAAAAACAGCACAGAAGGAAAGATTCCATTAGTAATGATAGCACATGATTCTGATCTAAACTTAGTGAAAAAATAAGAAGTGAGGTAAAAGGATGGTAGAGAGGGAGAGAGGGGATGGGTAAAATCAGAAGCCCTCCCCAGCATGCAACCCTTGGCAGTATTCCCTGGATGTCAGACAAACATTCTTGTTCAAAGCTGTTGATGTTAGTGCCTTCCCTCAGTTGTGTCTTTTATGGGAGTAAATAGCTGTCCTTCTGGATGAATGCCATAGGAGTGCTCAGACCCACACAGGTAGGAGGCAAATCAGTCGCTTTTCTTCAGTTTCCTGAATATTTCTGGATCCTTTTTGTGTCATGATAGAGACTGATTACACTGGAGAAGTGGACCGCCTATACCCTAGCACATTATAGCAGAAAGGGCAACAGGAAACCATGCCGAGACCTCTTAGTGCCCACAATTCTGGGGGACAGATAACTGATCTGCTTCCCTTGTCTTGTGGTCTGTGAAGAATCAGGACCTTGTCTGTAGTTCTGTCACCAGCCTCAGAAATGAGGTGAGGATGTCAAGAGTTGAACCCTGGCTCCCTCTGTCACTCTTGGCTGAACACTGATATGGTTAAGAGACCAGCCTGTAGAGGAAGAGGCCAGGTTTTGATTCCTGGCTCTGCCTCTTATTTATGTGAATATCAGCCATTAATTTCACAGTTGGAGACTCACTTATTCACCGATAAAGTCGGGTATTGCTATCTACTTAAAATGATGGGATTAAATGAAATATAAAGATTCTGAACTATGCAAAGGATGGCTATGTGTTCTTAATACATAATATCATCAGAAGGAATTAATAAACTACTGACCATGATCTTCAGTTCTACTGATTTATGAAAAATAAACTTGAGCGTCTCACCCCTTGACCAAGAAGACCGTCTAGAAACCGGAGTTGCCATTCTGGGCTTCCTGTAAATTTTTTGATGAAAAAATCCCCCTGACTCTATGAAATAGTGACATTAAGTGTTGGTGTGTGTGATAGGTGCATTTAAATATGACATGAATAACCAGAAAGTATTATGAGGATTGGTGATTAACGTAAAAATTACTTTCAACATGTGTTTCAAAGCACCAGTTCGAACATTTATTTGTATCTGCATATCAAAAGCATTATAAAGGCATCGCTTCAACTCTCTTGCCAAATTAAAATAAGAGATGAGAATCCAGCTTTAAGACTTGAGAGAGCTGTTCTTGGGAATCCCTATTGTAACAATTAGATCCTCACTTTATGGATGGTAAAACACTCCCATGCAGACCTGAGTCCTTGAACTGTATCTTATCAGTGAGTTGCTACAAACAGGCGTTTCCATAGTAATGCTGACTGTGTGCCAGAACTTTGTTTTTAAAATTGTTATTGTGACAGCTGCCAATTTTTAACCATAAATATACTGTTCATTTTACAGTTCCGGGCGGGGGTGGGGGTGGGGGTGGGGAGGTTCAGGAAGGATAAGATGCTGAAAGTTTAAAGGAGAACACTTGGGAACTGTCCTTGAACAGCAAGGAGGGGATTCAGCCAGATGTCCTGTCTACAGAATGGAAGACTCAAGAAAGAGAAGAAACGGTGGCCTCAGAGAGCTTGTGCACCTCTCCCTAGGAGCAGTCCATGGTGGACAGCAGGCAGCAGAAGAGAGCTGAACGTAAACTGCACCCACATCTTCATCAGGTGGGTCGGCTGCTCCCTAAAACACAGAGCCTGGGATTGTTGAGAACGTCTAAGTGGAGAGGTTCCCCATCCACACCCCACAGAGCTGTGTAAGAATGGAATTGGCAGCCTTCAAAGTCCCTCACTAGAATTTAAAGTCTTTCTCATTAACTCTCACCACGTAGTTACAATTCTTCATAGCTCCTCTGTTTGGAATCAGGATTACCCAGGAGAAAAAAATACAAGGTTGTGATGGGACAGTGTAGAGAGACACAAGCTGGAAGGCACAAGCTTTCCCATGGGTGTTGACACCAGGCCCTGCAGATGGGTCTATCTTGGAGGCTGTATGGAAACACTGGAAATAAATGAGGGGAAAAAAAAGAACCAACCTAGCATAAAATTAAAGTAGCCTTACACATTCAGTAGCCCAGCCATGGCCCATTTTCTCTTGTGGACTTTCAGGAAAAGACCTCATGCTTGCTGGTTTGAGATCTGCTTGTAGAAAGGGACACAATTCTTCCTGAAGTCAGCAAACCAAGATTGTGCCTGAGCTCCCTGTGAGCACAGGGCTGTCTAGAGTTGTAGGGCTGAGCATTATAGCTAAAGTTCTTGTGGTGTTCCCTGCCTCTTTCCTACTTCAAATGCCAGATTTTAGGCAAACTCTTAAAGCAACTAGAAGTCTAAAGAACATAGCTTTCATATTTTGCTCTCTGGAACCAGGTGGTATGAGCAATATCACTGTTTGCCTTGGAACACAAGACCTTGTGAATAAAAATTATCTCTCCTCTCCTACAGAAACCTAGTCTCAGCCCCCCAAACTCATTTAGTTTGCAGTATGTTTTACAAATTTATTAGCTGAAGATAATAGCTCACCATTTCTTCTGACCTTGTGTTGGGGGCTTGCCAGATGTTTCCCACACAGAAACAACTTTAAATCTCCCAATAAGCCAATGAGGGAGGTGCGACTGTTTTGTCACCTTCTCAGGGAGGCCTTCCTAGGGGTCACCCTCTTTACCTGCATTTGGCTCTAATTTTCTCAAGTGCACCTTACTGTGGCATCTGTCCACTTTGCATGTTTCCTGCTTCCATGGGAACTCTGCTGAGGTAAAAATGCTCTCCCTTGAGATACTCTTGAGGTAGAGAGTCTCCTCTTCCTTGTTCCCTTCTGTCTCCTCAGCAGCTGGAACGGTGTCTCTTCCACAGATGCACTCTGATGATGGCCATGTATTGTAGAATATTATTTTAAGATGTGTTACTTTTGTTTATGTTGCATTTGTTTAACTCTGTGAAGCTTTGTTACTTTGCTGGCTAAAACACCTGATGGTCTAATAGAGTGTTGAACAGCCAATAGCAAGGCAGGAGAAATGATAGGCGGGGCTGGCAGGCAGAGAGAATAAATAGAAGGAAAAATCTGGGAGGAGAAGAGGAAAGATCAGGAATGAAAGAGGAAGGAGGAGGACTTTGGGGGCCAGCCACACAGCCACANAGCCAGCCACGGAGTAAGAGTGAAAGTAAGATATACAGAAGTAAGAAAAGGAAANAGCCCAGAGGCAAAAGGTAGATGGGATAATTTAAAGTTAAGAAAAGCTGGCNAGAAACAAGCAAAGCTAAGGCTGGGCATTTATGATTAAGAATAAGCCTCCATGTGATTTATTTGGGAGCGGGGTGGTGGGCCCCCTGAAAGAGCAAAAACAGCCAACAACAGCCATGTGGCAGGAGGGAATGAAGTACTTGTCCAGCAGTACATCATGAGCTGCTGACTTCCCAAACATCGAACTCTTTCCTCTTGAGATTTAAATCTAACCAAAACCTCAGCAAGTGCTCCACAGAGGAAGGAGACGGTTTGCTCTGCGACTCCCAATGAAGAAGAGTGGTAATTAATCCCTGGGGTGTTGGTGACAGTGGAGTGGCAGAAAAGGAAGGAGATGACAGAGATGGTAAGCTACCAAGAGGACCTGAAAGCAGACACAAGCTTTCCATTGAGTTTTATTTTTCCTGCCCCTCACATCCCAGGTGACACTTGTAGGAACTGCTATTGAAGGTTAAGATGAAAGGAGCGACAATTTCTGAGACGTGAATTTTTCTTTGCATCTCCGTTAGATCTATCAAGCCGTTACCTTGGCCCGTGTTGGTCTAAGAAAAGCTTCCTCTCCATTGGCTCTTCTCTACACTCCCTTTCAGAAACCAGTGTTTGCTGACTAATGGTCCAGAGTGTGTGGATGACACAGCGTTATGAGCTGCTAACACTTAGAGGTCTCCACACTGATTCCTTCTCTTCAGGACTCTGTGGTCAGACCCACCCACAGCCAAGTCCTCTGCCACTCTACTCTTCTTCATGCCTATAGCCAGAAACCTGGTTTAGACAATTTGAGTAATTTATTCTCACTTTTTATAGTGAGAATAGTCACTTTCTTTTCCACTCAGACTGATATCCATATAGCCCCAAAGAAAGAAAAAAGAAAACAAAACACGACAAAACAAAAGACAAAACCAGACCTTATCAGACTCAGATGCTTTACACTACATCACACCTTATCATAGCAAATCTAAATTGCTAATTTGAAAGCCTAATTATTTCTCCATTCATGAGTCCCTGTTAGCTTTTGGGGGGATTCCTGTCCATGGCTACAGCCTAGCTAGCACCCTCCTTCACAACCAAAGCAACTCTCTTTACCTGTCACTTCAGAAGCAGGAGTTATCTGCTCCCGCCATTACCTCTTTATCAGAAAGCATGGTATGAGTTCAATCGGCCCTCTCCTTTTAGAACACTACTCATTGGTTATACTGCTCATTGTGAGTTAGGCAAGACTCTATCCCTCCCCCAACAACTGCAAGGAAAAGATATCTATTTACTCTGGAACTTTCCAATAATACAAAATGCAGAGCTTTGCACAAAGTGGTTGATCAATCATTATTGACTCACACACTTGTAATGCTCATCTCTCTGTTTAATACCTTCCTACATTATTTTCACATGCAAGAAGAGTTCTATGGAGTTCAGAATGTTTAACAGTGGGAGTCACTCACCCATCTAGGCATGCATTCATTCAGTGTCATATTTCTACTGACTGTCTCATATGTTGCAGAAAACCTGTCTCTTATACACATCTAGATGTGTATAAGAGACAGGATCTAAGTCATAACCATTGTCTAAAAAGCATCGTCACTATTCAATAGCAGTGTATGCGTGTGGATGAGGGGGCTGGTCCAAGAGCAGTCACTGTGTGGAAAATGTTAGGCTGGAAGGAGGTATAATGACGAGTGAGGAGGAAGGTGGGACTCAAGGAGNTGCTTTGTTTGCTTAAATGCAGTTGCTGGGAGAATGAGGTAAAGTACTTGAAGCAGAAAGAATCATGCCCTGTTCCTTTAAGGTGAACAAGAAGCATGGCTACAGTGCTGGGGCGTTTCTTCTGTGTCTGTGAAACTGTGCTGAAGTTAGGCAAGTCCCTCTGCAGAGCCACAAATTCAGAAGTGGAGCAGGGCGGCATCTTATTTGCTAGAAAGGCATTTACCCACCCAAGGCGTAGAACATCTTATAGACGTCACAGACAGCTCTAGTTCCTTTTCCTCGGTGAAGCGGAGGGTAATTTCATGTACATTTTCNGCTGGTTCTTTCCTAGTCCGTGTGATCTGTACCAGTTATTTAAAACACCAAATTCATTACTCCTGTTGGGGTGTGTGTGTGTGTACATGTGCGCGCACTCGTGCACACACACGTACACACACGACAAGAAATCTCCTCTGAAAATTGATTTTCTTCATAAACTATCTCTGCCATAGTATATAAATTCTAGAAAGNGATCAACAATTGTACCAATTTATTTTATGTATAAGCTCAAGAGCAAGGATATACTCAGTGACAAATGAATTTAAAAGGCAGCAACTCTTTGAAATTAATTAATACTGAAGAGCATGACAACTGACATTTAAGTTCAATTATTGTAGCCTGGATTATGGGGGGAGGAGACTAGTTAAATCCATTATTAGGACAACTGTAGAAATCACAATATGAAGAATATATGAAAATTTAAATTTCTTGGGTGTGAGATCAGCGTAGTTGAAGAAGGAATCCGTCTTTCATAGAAGACACTTGGCGGAAAAGTGTGAAGCCTGCAGCCTGCACTGACGTGGAAAAATCCATGCACGCAGANAAAGTTAAACAAAGGNAGAAAATTCTCAAAAACTTGGTGAATCTCTGTGAAAGCCAATTTGTCCCTGCCCTCCCCTTTCCTTCTGATTTTCTTTAGGCTCCATTTCTGCCCAAACCCCCAACTTGGAAACATAGTGCTTTAAAAATTAATTTTAAAATGGAGATTGTTCCTCCAACTTCAGTTCTAGTTTCTTCCTTTGCCCCTTCCTTGGCTGTTCTAGATCTTACTTGATTATCCAACCCCCTCCGTGCTTTCATTACACAACACATCTTACTCCTATCGATGGTCAATCCTCTTCTGGCCAGGCAGGTATGGATCACATCCCGTGTTAGTTGCCATCTTAGTCTAAAATCTATACCTTGTTCTTTTCTCATTCTTACTTCTTTCTTCAACTTTCTTCATGAGGCTGAAAGTTGCTGTTAATTCATTTTTTACATTATGCAGAAGAAGAAAAAAAAAAGAGCCCAAATCTCTGGCATCCTCATGGCTTATCACATATTCCTTCCGCAAAGGTAATCTAGTCTGTGTCATCGTATTTATTGCCTCCAAATCAAAACCAGTTGCCAAAGTAATGAAGGTCTATTGGTTTGTGTTGCCTTAATCCATGTCAGAGGAGCTGTAGGAGCATATAAGGATAATTTGACCAGTAAAAGGAAAGTCATAAAAATGATCAAAAAGCCAATAGATATGCTGAGAACACCAAGCTTATTTTCCTGAGGATTTATGGCCAACTTATCAGAAAATTATTTGGTCCAAGTCTACATTCAAATAAGTCGCTCAGTAATTCAGCAAAGATTCCAACCCCTAGGAAAAAAGCCTCCTCTAATGAGATAGCCCGGTAACCTCTAACTTGCAGCACATGTAGTTTAATTTCCAACAGTTGTGAGACTGCAGTAAATTCAGCTTTTGAATCACTAGTCCCACTTATACTCAGACCTGCATTAAATTACCGGAACGTGGACAGCATTGGAGTACAGCCAGCTGCATTGTCTCCTTGACATATCTTTCTAAGTGTTTATTAATCAAATTGAACTTAAATATGGGACACACCCCAGATGGTAGCAAGTGCCAATTCCTGTGTGTCCCCTCCTAGAATAACTGGATGTCAAATAGTCAGAATCTGCNACACCATGTCAGTTTTGCCCCAGGCCCAGCTCTAGAGGTTGTATTTTATTGACCAGAATCAAATTGGCTTCCCCTGGTGTAGGTGATAAAGTATGGCGTCAAGTCACCCATGTAAAATGTATAACTTTAACTTTGACAGCCTGTCATTGAAGTCCTTGTTTATATAATCTATTGTGCCATTTAGTCTATTCTTATTTTAAAGAGCAGACATAGAACTAAAACCCATTCTGCTAGTGTTTCATTGATGGATGTCTATACATTGTGCCTTCTCTTAAATAATCTCGGGAGTGCCTATTTCTATTGTCACTGTCGACTTCCATCAAATTATAAGACTTCCAGTTTTAAACTCTGCCTTGTGGATGGTGAAGGATGTGCTCGATGTTATAATGGGAAGCTTTTCACAGCATAGATATTGCTTTTCCAAGTTCAAGACTTTGTACATCTATACGGAGGACACTGTTCTGTTGAGANGTGGGGTAGGCCTGCATTTCCAGCCAGTAAAGATAGAAATCTTCATATCATGAGGATTTCTTAAAATTGTGTTTAGTTTTAGAACTAAAGATTCCTTCCCAAAGTTGGCATTTCAAGTTGGTAAAAGTCTAAAACTAAGAGAATTGAAAAAAAAATCATGTTTGACTTTACTAACANTTTACCTCGATGTCCAAATGAACAACTGGGGAAAATAAGCTGTTTACATTGGCATGGAGGAACCTAAAGCATTTCTTCCTGGAAGGGATCAAAGGCAAAATCTAACAGGTATTTCCTACNAGCTTAAAAATATTATCAAAGTACAACTGGTCTTTCATTCTCTGTTAATTTAAAACAGAATATAATACCCTATTGTAAAATTAGATCCAATAATGTAGCTGAAATTATTATTTGACATTTCTGGGCCTCTGAGTCTATGCGTTATGTACAGCAATTAGGATACTCAAAGCGTCTCCATCACTTTTGAGATAATGTCTCTGAGACTTGGTCAATAAAGGACAGGACAAAGAAGACCCCTGTACCTTGATGACAATGTGTCAAGGACAAATCCCAAGGAGACACCTTTTCACTGCTGATTTATTTTCAAGGGCCACTTGACTAACATGAAAATCAGAGCCCCTGTTTCCTACTCGGCTNAGATCTATTTAAGGGATTAAATAATGCACCTAAGCCCTTCATCGTCTGTTGCTTATACAGTTTGCAAAAATAGTCTCAAAACATCTGATTTTCTTTCTGGATAAGTTTATTGCTAAGGGCATTTTCTCCCATCTTTGGCATGCCAATATTTGGTTCATCCCTGCCCCCTGCTTTTTCCCAGAATTTTGAAGTAATTGTTAAAAAAAAATTCCTTTCTGATGTTAAAATAATCTGAAATCTGAGGGGGGAGGTTTTTTTTTTTGGTGTTCTTAACTCCCCCAATTCTAATTGATTAGAATCAATTCATGCTCTGAAAAAATTCCCATAACTTAGATCACACCCCTTCGCCCCTTTAGAAAGTATGTCCCTTGGGTCTGTAACTTTCTATTCAATACCATTTAGATTGTGCATCTCAGGGATGTGGCTGGGCTAGGAACCCCAGGAAGAAAATCTGCGATTAGTCACCAGGTTTGAAAAATCCTTCCCAGTCCTGTTTCCCAGGACCCATGCCAATTCTCCAAACGTGCTGGGAGCTTGTGTTCTTTTCAGGGTCGCTTTGCCTGCACAGCACAGATTAAACACACAGCCTTGGTATTTTCAGTGTTGTGAGGAGACACATTTACATTCCACTGACAGCCCGGGGTGTAAAAGGAAGCCATCTGCTGTGATTTAACAACAAGGGGATAGCTGCCACTTCCACAGGAGAAAATGAGTCACAGACTAGCTCAGCTCCAGTCCCCTTCTTAGTGTGGTCGACCTGAGCAGATAACATCATGATGTAAAAGGAAGTTTTTATTCTTCAGTGGATTTTAGGAGCTGGTCCTCTGTCAGTCAGTTTCATTGTCCACTTTTACTAATATTTGTCTGCTACTATTTTAAGGGTCATTTTCTTAGTTTCAGGAGCCTAGACTAGNTATGTTATTTTTACTATAAAAATGACAGCTCCACCTTTGGTTACTTGGTGCATTTGGTCCAGATGATTCATCTTTCCAACATACAGCTCATTTTTGACAATNGAATTATCTGTGAAGTACTTCAGAAGGTGGTATAAGGAAAAAGGGGGAAATTAATTACACATTAAGGATTGAATGTATTCTGGCATTTTGCATGACATCTCATTTAAATTTTCACAATTTAATAATATACAGNTTGTTTATAAGGTGATTTAAACAGTCTATCCAGAGTTATACAGCTGGCAATCTGAAAATTTTCTTATTCAAATTACAGAGTGTGTTCAGTCACACACAGCTGCATCCTTTATAGGAAACTAAATCAGTGCAACCCAAATCTATCCTGTAATTTCAGTTGTTAACAGTGCTTGGCATATTTACACGGTGGCNTGGTTGTTTTGTATTTCAAGTTTCTTCTTATTTGGAGTACTTTCATAGTTGGTCATGCTTCCTGGCTTGTCAATTTCTACTTAATTCTTTTAGGGATTTACAAGTGAGAACAAGCTTCAGTAGAACAGGCTGGTGGGTGG
>LZPO01098050.1:0-10109 GCA_001675575.1 Neotoma lepida
AAAAAAAATTGATTCAACAAACATGCCAACCAGGTTTTAAGATTAAATTTGCCTTTGGTTTAGAATGAAAAACTAAACAAATAGTCTTTAAAACAAACAATAGCACCTGTGATGAAGCTATTTGCTGTGTCTGAAAAAAATTAGCCAACACTTCTCATTAGATTNCAACACAGGTCCAAAATGTCCCTGACATGCAAGTTACTGGAGCCCTCTATCTGTTCCGTATCTGTGCTAGAACTCTGGACTCTGCCAGCATCCCACTAGTCCCTGATACACAGCCCAGGTGCCTACAACTGTTATGCTATCTCAAGGAGGCATCAGAGGNTCTGCAACCACACCCTAANGGAATCACAGGCCATTTTCAGGACTCCAAGGGTCTTTAGGAAGTTCTTGGAGGCTTCTGATATCAGAAATGACATACCCCTCTNTCTCTTTTTGCCCATGTTTCCCACAACCCAGATCCACCCCTGCTCCTGGCACCAATTAAGTNAGCCNGGTCCCTTCCTTCTTCCACTGTTTTCTACTATTCCTCCTTTTGAGGCATTCTACTTCCACTCAGTGGCTCTGGCACCTCACAGGTTGTACTTCATTTGGTACATGATAGCCTTCTCCATCTCAAGGNCCAGANCTATTGATCATGTCTCTTTCCTTCCAATATATTCACTAACATCTTAAATTTGTCTCATCTCTGTTCCTCCTGAAACTGTAACTGGAGAGCAGGTGGTATTCATCTTTGTTTTCAAACATTTCTCATGTGTCTTCTACCCTTGAATTTCCCACAGTAAGTGGAGATTGGTTAGGCTAGCTTCTTCAAATGACTATGGAGCTAGAACTGTCTGAATTGCAAGGCACAGAGAGAACTCTGTGTGTGTGGCCAAGCAGGGAGCTTTCTCCCAGATTTACAGAAGATATATTTGATAAAAGATGGGCCTATAGACAGCAGCCATGAATTACAGGGTGCCAGCTTTCCCTGGAGACTTAATCCAGGATAGTAAATGACTGAATGTCAGGTCATTCAGGTTCAGAATGACTAGGGGACAATCTTGATTGAAGAATGTTATAGATTCCTTTCACAGTGCATGGCTTACACACACACAAATCTCTTCTTGTAAACACAAATCACACAACCTCAATCTCTGAGGAATTTGAAGGGCACATGTACATATATTACCCTCATCCTGAAAAGAGGCAGGTATTTACTGAAAGACAAACATGTAAATTGTTTCTCTCATTCTTATTTATTTTCATTGAGCTACAATTTTATNAACATATTATGTTTCTCCATATAAGCATTTCTGTGTTGGTATATATTAGCACATAAAGCATATGAAAGCAACAAAAGTTCGTTACTTGACCGTCCCCCACTTCATCTTAAAAGTGGCAAATTTAGAACTCATGCCTCCCCTAGACTGCCTGGCTTGGGAAAAGGGTTTGCAGTTTGTGATGAGTTTCCTACCAGTTAGCCATCTCTGCATTTCATGGTATCCAGAGCTGTTCCCATTTGGACCAAAAAACTACATTTAAACTGAATTTAGTTGCTCTGCTTACCAATAACTCATCAGCACAGGAGTTAGAAAAGAACTGAGGCCCCAACATCAACTACCAAGTTAACTCCCAACAGAAGATGCTGATGTTATAACTTTGGGGCTCCATGGTCTCCCTTGCTTCCTCAGCAGGTCACTGCTGAGGGACCCTGGCCATTTGTTTTATTTTGTTTCTCTTCCCTACAGCTTCTCCAGAAAGTGCAAATGAGGGACACCAATATCAATTTCATACCTTTCAAAAAATTTCTTATTATGTGAAATCCCCTAACTTGTACATTCATGCAGAGAAAAGCCTATTTTTCCTTCTGATCCACCACTAAAGTTGGATGCACACCGTGAGTCCTTTTATGAGGAAAAACCAGTTTTATCCCATGTGACTTTGGAGCCTCATGAGTCTAGCTATGAAGTTCTGACAACCTGGGTTCAGCAGTATCTGTATTCATGGCTTCTTGAGGCTCTTGTTAACACATCAGGTGTTTCACACAGTCAAAGGACATCCTGGCAGTTAAACCAATGCTTGTACTCTCTCAAACTTTCTCCTGGTACAGTTAAGTATGTGGTTTCATTTGGATGAAATAAAACATTGCTTGCTGTATGCCAAATGTGTCCATACTCTTAACCTTACTAAAAACATACATTAAAACGTTAATATCATGGTACAGTCACAGACCCGGTGCCCTGGCCCCATCTCTGGCATAGCTTTCTCTTAAATAATAAAACACAAGGAAAATAAATGTTACTCTATTAAAGTAAAGATGCTGAAATAAAGGTGGACAAAAAAATTACTAAAGCATTATTCCTAAGATTACCGTTCTCAATGTCTTCATTACATTGTACTAAGCATTTGTTTGCATGTATTAATTCTTAATAAACTTATGTTGCATCTATATGTAAAACTATTCTATCTGGAAGTTTCTTCTCACTAAAATGCACACCAAGAACTCACTACACTGCATACTCTTAACAGCTTATCCAAAACTGACAGACAAAAGTGCATTANCACCATGAAAATAACACAAAACAAATTCTAAAAGCACTCTCTGAAAGAGATTTGCTATAAGCTAGGTTGAATTCATAAACACTTTTGACATGAAGAAGAAAATAAAATATGCATTCTGTACTTGTAAAGTCTCTTTCCTGCCCCCTTGAAAAGCTTGGAAACTATGAATTAGAATACATTAAAGAGCTCATCTTACTATTTAAAAGTATCTTACAGAAAAGAAAAAAAAAAGGCCCAATAGATCTAACTCAAAATCATTGCGTGAAACAGAACAACTCCAAAGTCAAAAGGACTAGGGGAAACAGCACTCAATTTGTATCTAAGGGAAAGAGTCTATTTGAGAGGGTTTGTTATTCTATATGTCAATAGGGACCATTCTTGTATCCTTGCTCAAAGGAAAAGAAACAGCAAATTACACAGCACTCCCCATTGCTGTGCATATGCATTAGTCTAAAGCTATTATGTTGGCCAAGTCCTTTCACTCCATGCACACCAACTAGCAGTTGATTATGGTGATGTGCCCACAGGGAACTCGAAAGTGAGGATCTTACAAATTTCAAATTCTCTTTGCTATGTAGTTAGTTTTCATAAGATATAGATGTCATTCCCTAGTGTGTCATTTAAAAGATAGGAATAACCAAACTCATTTATTAATATATTCTACCTTACCTAGGAAAGGACTTACAACATCCTCTGAATAAGTTCTTTAACTGTAGGAATCTGACGAATGTATCACCCAAATATCTGTAAGTTAACTCTGCATCTACTACAGATTTACTTAATATAAAGAAATAGCAGACGACATGGTTTAAAATATCAGTTCTATGCCTCGCGCTGATGGAAAATATCTTAGAAGGTGGACAAAATCTGATATCAGGATCTACAGGATCCACAATCAGATTATAAGCAAAGTTCACCAAAATGATGAATACCAATACTAAAGTCTTGCCAATGAGGCTGTAAAGGCTTTTGGAATATCTACTAAATCTGTTAAGGGGCTTGTAGACAACATTTGCCTTTTTAGACATGTAAACAATACTGACAGTTTTGAGTAGCTGGCAGTAATTACCCAAATGGGATAAGAGTGCATAGCCCAATTTAGAAAAATATAATTCCTATCTCTTCAAAATTAGAGATGAAGATCACTTATAAAAATGTAAACTTGACATGCCACGCCAGCCAAAAGACAAGGTAGGCTGCCCATGGATCTTCTCACCTCACCTCTCTCTGTACCCCTAGAACCAATCCTCAGGGTCAACCCTAACACTGTAATAGAACACCAGCTGCAGCCTCTCCTCCTCCCTGACCACACCTTCGGTGGATCCTACAGACCATCCCTTCATGGTCTCCTGTTCCCCCAACCTCCAGCACCAGCAAATATTCCTCATGAACACATCAGCCCAACAGGCCAATAAAACAGATAACACACAGCTATTACACTCTCTGAAAATCCAGAGAGAAAACAGAAACCAGGAAACAAAACTCCCACACAACAAAAACAAACCCAGAAATCAGTACCCAAACCTATAATCACCCCCAACCCAGATATCTAGACACCAGGATAAGAACAAATGGACTGAGAAATAAATCACAGAAACAACACCCTTCACAATAGCCTCAAATAATATAAAACATTGTGAGGTAACTCTGACCCAAAAAGTTAAAGACTTATATGGCAAAAACTTCAAAGATTTGAAGAAAGAAATTGAAGAAGATATTAGAAGATGGAAAGATCTCCCATACTCATGGACAAGTCAGTAGGATTAACATAGTGAAAATGGCCATCCTACCAATAGCAATCTACAGATTCAACACAATCCCTATCAGAATTCCAACATAATTCTTTACAGATCTTGAGAGGACAATTCTCAACTTTGTACAGAAAAACAAAAAACCCAGGATAGCTAAAACAATCTTGAACAGTACAAGTACTTCTGGAAGTATCACCATCCCTGATTTCAAGTTGTGCTACAGAGCTATAGTAATAAAAACTGCATGAAATTGGCATAAAAACAGAAATGTTGAACAATTGAATCAAATAGGAGACCCATATATAAATCCACCTATGGACAGCTGATTTTTGATAAAGAAACCAGAATGGAAAAAAGAAACCATTTTCAACAAACAGTGCTAGTCAAATTGGATATATGCATGTAAAAGAATGCAAATAGATCCATGTTTATCACCATGCACAAAACTTAAGTCTAAGTGGATCAAAGACCTCAACATAAAATCAGATATGTGAGCCTGAAGAAAAAGTAGAGAATAACCTTGAACACATTGGCACAGGAGACAACTTTCTGAACAGAATACCAACAGTGTAGATACTAAGTTCAACAATTAATAAATGGAACCTCATGAAACTGAAAAGTTTCAGTGGAACAAGACAGCAGCCTACAAAATGAGAAAAGATTTTCACCAATCCCACATCCAATAGAAAAGTAATATCCAAAATACAGAAAGAACTCAAGAAACTAGGCATCAAGAAAAACAAATAACCCCATTTAAAAATGGAGTACAGAGCTAAACAGAATTCTCAATAGAGGAATCTCAAGTGGTTGAGGAATATTTAAAGGAATGTTTAACATCCTTAGCCATCAGGGAAATGCAAATCAAAACTACTTTGAGATTCCATTTTACACTTATCAGAATGGCTAAGAACAGTAACACAAGTGACAGAGCATGCTGGTGAGGATATGAAGCACTCCCATTGTAGGAGGGAGTGTAAGCTTGAATAGCCACTATGGAAATTAATATGGCAGTTCCTCAGAAAATTGGGGAAATTAATATGGCAGTTCCTCAGAAAATTGGGAAAAGATATACCTCAAGACCCAGCTATACCACTCTTGGGCACTCTATATTACCACAAGGACATTTGCCCAACTATGTTCATTGCAGCTTTATTCATAATAGCCAGAAACTGGAAATAACCTAGATGCTCCTCAACTGAAGAATGGATAAAGAAAATGTGGTACATCTACACAATGGAGTATTACTCAGATGTTACAACAACGACAAAATGACATCATGAAATTTTTAGACAAATGGATGCAACTAGGAAAAATCATCCTGAGTGAGAGAATCTAGACCCAAAAAGACAAATATAGTATATATTCACTTATAAGTGGATATTAGCTTTAAGTATATGATAATCAAGCCACAATCCACAGATACAGAGAGGTTAGGTAAAGAAGTGGTCTCTAAGAGGAGAAGCATGAATCTCCCTGAGAAGGAGAAATAAAATAGATTTTGCAAGTGGACTTTGGGCAGGAGGGGACAGAAGCAGGAGGGATTAGTTGGGAGAAGGAGGGATGGAGGGAGAGAGTGCAGGGAAAGACTACTTGAAATGGGAGGCACTTAGGGGGCAGTGTGGAAACCTAGTGCTGTGAAAACTTCCTTCAATCTATGAGGGTGACTCTAGTGAGGACTCCTAATAATGGAGGATATAGAGTCTGAACTAGCTATCTTTTGCAGCCAGGCAAGGCTTCCACTGGTGGGCTGGGATTACATTTAGCCAAGTTGTTGGCTGAGAGGGTCCCTTGGAGATCCCCAAACAACTCAGGCTGATGCTAAGACAGAGGGTTGCTTTCTGAAAACTGACAGGGGGCCCCATTGATAAAGACACCATCCACACTGCTCATTGAAAATTCAAAGGTTGAGCTAGTGCCTGAATGGAGCTTTCAGTCCTACATTCTAGTCTCTTTGGTACAGGGAGGTACTTTGCAGGCTACCAAAAAGAAACCTAACACCAACCCAGCCACAAAACTTTCAACCTACAATCTACCCTGCCTGCAAGATGTGCTAAGACAATGATGGTACAGAATTTGTGGGAGTGACCAACCAATGTCTCATTTAACTTGAAGCCCATGCACAAGAGGAAGCCCATGCCCAGCACTGCTTTGATTGCCAGGAAGTGAAGACTGGATAGCTCAGAGACCTAGGGAAAAACCAACAACAACTGGCAAAGGAAAAAAAAAATCAATGAGATAACTCCTAGTGATATTTTGTTGTACTCATATCATAGACCAGTGACTTGTCCAGTTGGTATCAGAAAGGGCTCCTCCAGCAACATATGGGAACAGGTACAGAGTCCCCCAGCCAGACATTATGTGGAAAGAGTCTCTAAATTGAAGGTCTTTCCTCTCAATCCCTTAGAAGAGGGAGTAGAAATATTGTAGGAGTCAGAGGGGATGGAGGACACCAGGAGAGCATGGTCCACTGAATCAACTAAACAAGGATGACATGGGATCACAAAAGACCAAAGTAGCAAGCACAGGGTCTGCATGGATCTGTACTGTGTTCTCCACATATGTGCTATGGCTGTTAGTTAGCTTAGTGGGTTTTTGTAGGACTCCTAACAGTGGGAGTGGGTGTGTCTCTGACTATTTTGCCTGTTCTTGGGACTCTTTTCCTCCTATTGGGTTGCCTTGTCCAGCCTCAATAGGAGGATTTTCATGTTATTTTATTATGTCTGGTTTTGTTGTGTTTGGTTGTTGTCTCTTGGAGGCCTGCTCCTTTCTGAAGAGAAATGGAAGAGGAGTGGATCTGGGGGAGAGGGGAGTTGTAGGGGGAGGTGGGGGGAGTAGAAGGAGAGAAAACTGTGGTCAGGATGTATTGTATGAAGCAGAATCTATTTTTAACAAAAGAAAATAAATAAATCCCCAAATTTAGAGGAAAAAAGAAAGTGAACTTTACAAAAAATAAATATGTTGTTTTAACTAAAAAAGATTATTTTTTCTGTAAATTATAACTTTCCTTACAAGAAAATAAAAATTTGACCAGTTTTAAGTAATCTTAATCAATCAAAACTACAGAAACTAAAACTGACAAATGATAGAAAATAAATANCAACTCTAAAAGCAGAGTCTGGGTTCTGATAACAAGTCAAGCTGATGTATCCTTTGATCAAGACTGACCATGAAGGAAAGTATGAAAGAAGTAAAAAAAAACTGCCTGATTATTTAAATAAAAATTATTTTGATCTAGTATTTATGTGTATATATTTATATGCATTCAATTTGTGTGTTTTTGTATTTGTATGTATTTGTGTGTGTGTGTGTGTGTGTGTGTGTGTGTGTGTACATGTATGCAGACACTTGTAGTATAAGTGCTTTCACTTCAGTTTAAGAGTGAAACGTTTTGGAAAGAGAAAATGTAAAAATCTTGTTTTGATTTTAAGACAGAGGTATAAATATGAATTCAAATCATAAAAATTAAAAAAGAAATAGATAAAAAACTAACTCTGCAAATTGGTTAAGTTAATTTAAAATATATGCAGCCTTACCAAGAATTAAAATAAACATACTAAGTTGGAAAAAAAGCTAAAAGTATAAAGTTTAGCAGGCACATGCTGCTTCTAACTGACATATGAAAGCCACGATTACACACAAATATTAGGAGAAAACAATAAAAATGGCCTATCAGGCCAAAACCACTAAACTAAATTGATATGACACACTAAGCTAAAATGGACACATCTTAGAAAAAGACAACTTATTAGTGCTTAAATAATAAATAAAAAGCACAAAATTTCCAATTCCACTGAAGAAGAATCATCCAGAAATGTATACATCATACCTAGAAAACTTAATGAGAAATGTATACCAAATGTTCTAAAATCATGATTGCATCCATAGCAATAGTATAAAACTTCAAACTGTCTATGAAGGCAAAAATACCCTCGTTATACAACCAGACAAAAGTCTTACAAGAAGGGTGACATGCTCACTTCACTGATGATAGATGCAAAAATGAAATGCATGGTACTCAATCAAACCAATGGTGTAGTCCAAGGATATAAGGATAATTCAGCATTATGAAATCCATAGATCCATTCATACGTTAAGAGTGAAAAAACCACATACTCATCTCAAAACAAGCATTCAAACCATGTAATAAACTTCAGTTCTCATTCACGGTTTTGAAAAATCTCTTAGGGGATGTTAGGTTTCAAGCCAGGACAAGTGGTTGTGATGCCTATTTAACATACCACAGCAGACTTGGCTGCCAGGTTCTCCCTGCATCCCTCAGTCCCTACCTATTACAGGGCCCTCTGGCTGGCATACTCACCCTCTACCCTAAACTCTCCAGCCTGGGGGCTGGGCTGCCCTTCCCTATATAATCCAACCATTTTGTTTACCCACCTTCTTTGTACCTTTGGTCCCCCTGGTTGCCGATACTGATTCCCTTCTCTCCCCTCTCTTTCTGCCCTCCCCCCTCACATGGCATAGCTCAGTCTGGTATGTCCATTCTGGACTCTCCCAGGTGTCTCTGACCCTGGCTATGCTCTCCCTCATATCTACAACAAACTTTCTCCTCTACCATACCTAGAAACAATCATGTCCTTTCCTTTTTATTTCTTTTGTTCATTCTAGGGATCCTTTATCTTCTACCAGAAACAAAGGTTAATTCACAATGGCTATCAAACTTAAATGTAAGTCCTGAGACTGTCAAACTCCTAGACAGAAGCCAAGGTAAGGAAAAAAAAAAAAAAAAAAAAACTCCTGTACATTCATCTTTGCCCCTAAACACAACAAAAGCAAAACTGAACAAGTAGAACATCAAACTAAAAGGTTCTGTATAGCCAGCAAAGTATACTTTCAAATGAAAGTGAGTACACACATTGAGAGGATACACTTGGATTTCCTATAATTTTGAGCTAAAACTTCAAAATACCTCAGGAATCAATAACTAATCAGCAAAAATAAATAAATAAATAACCTACTTTGAAAATGGTCCACTGATGTCAATAGACATTTTTCTAAAGAAATCATACAAATAGAAATAGACTATGAAAAGGTTCTCTGCTCCTAAACATCAGGAAAACACATATTAAAACCCCAATGAGGGGCTGGTCAAATGGCTTAGTTAGTAAAGATGACTGCTGCCAAAGCTAATGACTTGTGTTCAATCCCCAAGACTCACATAGTTGAAGAAAAAAACTGAGTTCTGAAGGCTGTCTTCAGACCTTCACATGTACACAAAATAAATAAATAATAATGTAAGAAAAAATTTAAAAACTAACAAGACTTTGTTCAGCACCTGTTAGATACATTTCATTATAAAATATAAAATAAAAAGTGCAACAGAGGAATAAATGCTCGGAAGGACAAATATTGGAAAGGAAGTGGTGTGACGAGCATGCTTACACACATTGATGAGAATGTAAATTAGAACAGATGTTACAAAAATGGCTTGAAGATTCCTCAAAAAATTAACAACCAAATTGCCAAACAAGTCACGACTTTTCTTCTGAGTATANATCCACATCATGACATGCAGTTCACTTAACTTCTGNACTTTTAAGGTAATTGTTTTTTCTCTTGGGCAATCAAGATGCCTTGACAACATATACAGCTAGGATTAAGTTCATCAATAGCAGCCTTGTAGCAAAGGAATGCTTTCAAAATATCACTCTGATTCAAAAACATCTGAAAGATCCCTGTTTATCCTACTACATAGAATCGTTCAGTCTCGCCGGGTGGTGGTGGCGCACGCCTTTAATCCCAGCACAGGGCAGGCAGAGTCAGGCGGATCTCTGTGAGTTTTAGGCCAGCCTGGGCTAC
>LZPO01098050.1:16896-37291 GCA_001675575.1 Neotoma lepida
AAGGTTTCTCTGTGTAGCTTTGGCACCTTTCCTGGAACTCACTTGGTAGCCTAGGCTGGCCTCAAACTCACAGAGATCCGCCTGCCTCTGCCTCCTGAGTGCTGGGATTAAAGGCATGCGCCACCACCGCCCGGCATTTTAATGAATTTTTTAAAAATATTTATTAAGTAACTCATTGTCCAATTACAACTCTGGAAAAATAAAAACACCCTAGTGTAAAAAAAATTAAACACGTTATATAAATACATTCCTAAATATAGAAATGCAACCCACTCAGTCTCAAATTTAAAATATATTTTTAAAAAATAAAAAGAATATATACACATTTTCATCAGAAAAAAAATTAAACACTTTATTGGTGACATCCTAACAACAAGATTTGCTTTTAAATTATACATCATTCTACTGTCCCACAAAATAAGTTGGCTGCTTTCTTCTTACTTCTATATTCCAACATTAGTACTCTTCATGGTGTACTGATGTCTGCCACAAGAGCCTCTACACACACTCCCCTCCATGACAGAACCAGCTTCCAGGTCGAGAGCGCATTGTGCAGCAAAAAGCCAAAGAGAAGAAAACACATTAANGATGCTTTGTCTGGATTTTGGATTTATCCACCCAGAATAAAAATGGTGGGTATTGTACAAAGAAAGATGAGGTCTTGGATGGTCAGTACTACCCTCCTATCACTCTTTGTGCAAGACCCCAGAGGGTCTATGGTGCCAATAAAAGACTCATTTTGNCCCACCTATATTGAGATTCTGTGGACTTCTTTCTGGTAGAATCTGTTCTAAACTTGGATTTATTCCTCCTGTTTCTTCTAGTGAGCTATACTCATGGCTTTACTTTATGGACTCCACTAACTAGAGAATCTGAAGAATGCCTCTGCATGAAAACCCATCTGGAATTTTCCATTTTGTTTTTCTTGACTTCTCAACAGAGTCGAATTACCCTCTGCATTAGACTCCTTTCTGTTGAATTCTATTGCATCATACCCTACAGGGCACTCCTCTTACCTTACGAATTGTCTTTCCTTGGTTTTTCTCTAGCTTTCAAATATTAAAATTCTAAAGTGTTTTTGAAGGCTCTTTTCTCCTTGTAATCTCAAAGGTTTTCCTATGGAAACTCATTGATTACAGGGTTTGTATGTCAATCAGGGACATCTAATTTAAATCATTCTGCTAAGAAAGTTCATTTGAGCATCAGACATTCAGATTCAACTGCATAACTAATGCTCTAGAAAGGTATTCCCTAGCCGTTTGTTTTAACAGAGTCTAACGAGTAACACTTCTTTTAAAAATGTGTCACCTAATCCTAGTCAGGAGCCATCCGTGAGGACCCAAAGCCTAGTTATAACTGAGATAAATCTAGATTCTAGGCTTAGCTCATATGTATATTAACCATTCACTTAACCTTTAAAACATCCAAAAATATGAATATTATTAATTGGATTAATGAATCAAGCATTCAAAGACTGGGAATATGGCTATGTGGTAGAGTGTTTACCTAATAAGCACAAGGCACTGGGTTTAGTCATCGGCGTCAGGAAAAAAATAAATACTGAATTGTGTTATAATCTCAATCCCTTATTTCTCAATCCTTCCTATTTCTAATTTATGTGTTTTCCCCAGGGTACCTTTTTGTCCGTCACATCTGTCCTTGTAAGCAGATCTCTGTTTATACAGTTGCCTGAGCATCCTGATTTCTTTCTTATTTCACTTTTGTTATTAAAGTCCATGATATTTCCCTTGCAAATGATCTTTCTTGTCTGTGCCTCCAAGTTCAAGTATTTCACCTAGTATTTTTCATCATATTCATCAAATGTGAATATTTCTAAAACATTTTGTCTATAAAACATTTATAAATCACTCAACATAATTGTATTTTCACAAATTTGGGGAATTAAGCGTCATGATTTAAAGTTATAAAATGGAAACACACATTTAAAATTATTATTTTTAGATGTAATGGAAATGCTCTTTTTTCCATTTAGTAAAATATTATCATTTTGTTGTAAATGAGCTTTATTATTGTGAGGTGTAGTCTATCTATTCCTATTGTCTTCAGGACTCTTTATCATGAAGGTATATTGAGTTTTATCAACTGCATCTTCTGTATCTATTGAGATAACGACATACTTTTTGTCTTGAGCCTTATTTACGTGGTGCATAGCAATTACTCATCTGCAGGTATCCAACCAACCTTGCATCCCTGAGATAAAACTAATTTGGCCATGGTGTGTGATCTTCTACATATGCTCTTGAGTTAGGTTTGCAGGTATTTTATTGAGGCTTTTTGCATCTTTGCTCATTATGGAAATTGATGTAAGTGTACATGGGGAGGGGCAGGAGGGTGGTGATGAAGAGGGGAAGAGGGTCAACAGAAGTAAAAATAAAACCAAAGACTTTGTAAGCCAATTCAAACACTAATAGGTAGTATTTTCACTAAATTTCTGTCAATGATAGGAATAATACTAGTTCTACTATTTCACCAAGCTCTCTGTAATTTCAGTGGTAAATAGTTAGCTATAGGTTAAGTGCCCATCTGTGTTGATTTATGATTTATGTTTTTCAGTATAAAGATCAACCAAAATGACATAAAATTTAGATAAATAGCTAAACTTTGATGAAAAAACTATTAAGAAAGTTCCCATCAAACACTGTTTCCTGTGATCCTAAAGACTATACTTGAGTTTCCACATTACTTATAAATATTTTAATTTGGAAAAAATAGGAAACAAATTTATTTTCTCATTGTATTTGGTCCTAGAAAGTATCTAGAATCTGTCATCATCATGACAGTACTTAAATATAGGTGTGTAAATCTAATCATGGTGATCAATGACTTACTGGATTGAGTAAATGACATCATCAGGAATTGAGTAAGAATCATATTCATAATTTGAGTCATTTTCTCCACAGTTTTTAGTTTAAATCCTGTATACACTACCATAAAAGCAAAGTACTGATTATTTCATTTTTAAGCAATTTCACAAAGATTTATCATTTGAAATTATGGCTATAGTAATGGATATTAAAAGAAATATTTTGTGTCATTTCCATTTCAAAAACGAGGGAGATTATCTGTTTCCAAAAGACAGTCAGTGTATCTTGAAGAAAAACTAATCTACAAGTTGTCTATATTTTTTTCAAAGCACACTGAACAGAGGGCAAACTCTGACAGTAACTTTGTTGCATTTGATAATTTTCAATACTTCACTGACTGAATGAAGAGAAATTGTATACAGTCAAATGTATACTGTGAATAAACTCCAGGAAATCTCTTTGATCCAGCCAGTAACACTGTTGCCTCCTCTACATACTAATCCAGAACACCTCTGGTGTTTAGTGGAGCCTCAGAAGACAATCATTAGCAGTGTTCTTTAAAAACTCGTGTCAGTGGTGTGTCAGTGGTGTGTCAGTGGTGTGTCAGTGGTGTGTCAGTGGTGTGTCAGTGGTGTGTCAGTGGTGTGTCAGGGGTGTGTCAGGGGTGTGTCAGTGGTGTGTCAGTGGTGTGTCAGTGGTGGCCAAAACATAAAGTCTGAGAACTTTTCTTTCAGACACTCTGCATATTCTCCATAAATGCATTTAGTCAGGGCCTTTTTGGACTTGTCTTACCAAAGCTGCTGAATATTTAGTAAGCACGTGATGACAACTACTTCCTACGCCATAAACCTTGATATTAGACAGGGTTATTTGATTTTAAAACCATGGTTTACAAATAACCTTTTCTTTACTTTCAGCATTAGTGATATCATAAAAATAATTTTAAAAATGCAATATCAAACATTACACAGTTATTTCTGTATTATTTAAAATAAAATTCATTTGTAGCAGAGCCTGGAGGCCCACGCCTTTAATCTCACCACTTGAGGGCACAGAAAGACAAATCTCTGTGAGTCTGAGTCTAGGAAGTTCCAGTCCAGACAGGACTACAAAGTGAAATTGTGTCTCAAATTAAAAAAAAAAGTCATTTATGCATTATACATTACACTTAACATTTATTCATTCATCTAAATATCCGGGTTTTTTGTTTGCTCATTGGTTGGTTGGTTGGTTGGTTGGTTGGTTGGTTGGTTGTATGCCTATGTAAACTTGTCATAGCTGATTATTTTCTGAAACTATGGATATTTATGTTCTATGTTAACATTAATTTTTAGGTGATTCACTTACCCTGCAATTATTATCACTACTTTTATCAAACATTTTTATTCATTAATATATGCTTTAGAAGTGGGCTAAAATTTGAAACAACTGTGAAAACTAGTATGAACCAGAACACTTAAGCAATAAGAGACGATGTATATACACTTCATTCAAACACCCTGCGTGTGGGCCAGTGTAGTCACTTTCCAACTTACAGCACAATTGAGATTGTAAGTGTGCAAGGCCACTCCAGAATATCGAACAACTGATCTACCTTAACACTGGACTACATATAAATGAAAGTGTTTCTTTCCTTTGTTTTCTTTATAAACATCAAATCATATGATAGGCCAATTATTATCAGTGGGAATTCAAAGGCCAAGACTTGATGAACTGTGTTTCAACATTAATACACAAGGAACTGAAAAGGTCTCCCCTAGATAAGAAAATCTGTGCAGCCTTGGGGCTACACAAGAGCTACCCAACCTCTTCCCTGAGACTCTCCATGAGCAAAGCCCGAGCCCATGACAACGGCTGGGATTATTTCCACAGGAAGTGTTGAAGTGATCGTCCCTTCTTTTGGACATTTCTTTGAAACATTATTGGAAATATTTTGTTGTTGTTCCTCAGTCCCAGATGGAATTAATTGATTCCTGGGGTTTAATGAGTCTAAGCAGGCCTCCTTTATGGCTTAGATTTGTGGTCCTCCAGAACCAGCTTCCTTTCTGAATAGNTGCTTCAGTTTGGTTCTGGTGTTTGGTTTTTTCTCAGCTTCTGGACTCCCCTATCCTAAAATGCTAGCCATCGTTAACTCTTAATAGTCATTTTCATATTTACCCCGTGGTTTCTTCAACATCAGGCTTTTTTCTTATAGTCTATAAAGTATTTTGCAACTTCCACTAAAAGTACAGCTTCATTTTCTAGAATTGTGGACATTTATTGAGCGCCAGAGGAACTGCCTCCCCCACCCCCNTCCGTTTTGCCATGTTCATTTGTTAATTAATTTTCTCATCCTGGCACTAATTATTCCTCCCTTAAATTTGAATCTTCCTCCTGTTTCCCTTCTTAAATTCCTTTTTCTCTTTATCTGGTTATATTCGGCACTTTTAAAAGTAGAAAATCTTGGTGCAAGAAAGAAAGAAATTGGTGTTCTAAAGGTGAATTTACCANAATCATTATAGCTCTAAAGAGTGTGAATTAGCAGAAAGGAAAATCATTCTAAGCTCAAACAGTACAAATATTTAGCAGATTTTTTTTTTCTGAAATGTTTCCTTTCTCTCATCTGTTAAGATGATAATAATACCCAAATGAGGCCTACAGGGTAGAATGTGTAATCTCTTGTAAAATAAAAACAAAAATAAAAATAAAAATAAAAAACAGATATTCAGCACAAGTTCATTACTCCTATCCTGTTTCTTTGGGGCAATAAATATTTGTAAAGCTTGGATAAACTACTTTAGTCTATTTATTTCATTGACCAAAAGCAAGGAGGTTGAAGCAGCTGCTGGGTAAGGCCTCTGGGTTCCCAGCACTCTGTGAACTTGAGGAATGTCGCTTTTACAAAGCCCCTGCTGGGCTTGAAGAGGTGCTGTTTCTACCCCTTCTGTTGGGACTCAGCACCCTGCCATTGGAGGTGACTGGAATTTCCTCTGTACAAAGTAAACATGTCTACATCTTGGGGGTTCAGCAAGAGCAGCCCCCAGGGGCCTCTCCTTGGTGTTTCAAAAAACAATTTTGTCTTTCATGAGCCTCCCTAAAACTCAGCTTTTAAACGTCCAAAGAAACAGCTTCCTTGTTCTTATTTCTTAGGCCACAGATGTTCCTTGTAAGCTGAGGATTTCTGAAAGTTTTATTAAAAATTTATGTATTTCAGCAATGAAATTCTGACCTAGTATCTGTGAATATAAGTATCAATAACATCCTGATCACCAGCCTTCTATTCAGAATGATTCTTCTGTGTCCAACCAAGGGCACTGTACACTTTAATACTCTTCCCCAGCCAAGTGTGGCTCTACTGATATCTTTTATTATGGAGTTAAGAGGGGACGTTACACCAGCTAATCAGTACAGAAAGCTGACATCATTAAGGCTGTTGGTGCTGCTGTTACTTTCCTCTGCATCTTTTTCCAATGGGATGGAACAATATAAATCTAAGAATTATTTTATTGCTGTGCATTTCTCTAAAACCATTGCCCCAAATGATAACGCTTTCATGTAAAGTAACTGATTCTATCTCATATCAGAGCTATTGGCTGTTTAATATTGCCTTGAAAATTACACGGAAAATTAAACCAATCTAACCAGCTAAGACATAATGTNACATTAAATGTCTAACAAACTCACTCAAGCTAAAAATAAGTAGCATTAAATCAATACATTCAAGCTATTTACATAATTGTCCCCATCTTTCAGAAGTCTGTTTGCCACTCCCCGCCCACTTTGTTTTCCACTATACATATCATGGTTAATAGATTTTTAATTAACCTACAAGCAATGCTTCCTTAGAACCTGCTAGAAACTACTTATTAATGATATCTCACATCCAGGCACAGCTTTCATACTCACATGACTTGCACAGAAACCATCTCATAAGGATCCTTTGACTAGGTTTCTATTTAATATGCAGAAAGGAAATGTTCAGAGTGGCTGGATGAGCGGTTCATAGTCACCCAGCAAATAAAACATGAAACTAAGAGTACAAGTTATCTGTGTCACTCACTCAATTAACTGTAACTTAGTCATAAGAATTGAACTTTTAAGATTCTATTAATTTAGATGCAATCATCTAGCTGTTCAAATATTTTTTAAAAGCTTTGAAGAAAATGACCAAAAAATGTACTTTAAGAAACATAATTCATGGACTAATTCTGTGTGAAAGTGTTTCTGAAAATTGTGGTTTTTTTTAGTCCCATTGACCATTAGTNTAGTAGAAACTTGACTTGACTACTCACTGAGTACATTTGTTGTATTAGAAAAGGTTATTTTAAACTAATAATAATAATTTGTTCTGGGAAAATGGTTTTTGTAACCTGAATTCTTTTCCTTCTTTTTTTTTCTGTTTAAAACTATATCAAATCATTCTATTAGAGTGTTATTTAATATGTAAATTCTATTGCTATATATAAAATAAAGTATGGCTTTCTGAAAGAGGAAGGATTAAAAAATAAAGATCAAATGAAGTAATCCTGCATTACACTATATTGATTATACTTTATTAAACTTACGAAGAAGTGGCCGGGCGGTGGTGGCGCACGCCTTTAATCCCAGCACTCGGGAGGCAGAGGCAGGCGGATCTCTGTGAGTTCGAGGCCAGCCGGGGCTACCAAGTGAGTTCCAGGANAGGCGCAAAGCTACACAGAGAAACCCTGTCTCAAAAACAAAAACAAAAACAAAAAAAAAACTTATGAAGAAGTGAAAAGCTATGTTCTTTTTATCTTTTCCATCTCCACTATGCTTTGATTGTAGCAGTTATCACTGCTCTAGAGAATGTGACTTTGGGTATGTGACTGTATTTTAAAAGACACGCCCACCCCAGCTCACAACTCCTGCCCCATTCCTGTTCCTTCCTCATCCTCTCATGTGATGCAGCCACCCTGAGAAATGCATTCCACATCGGATTAATGCCAAGTAACTCTTTTGGGAAAGAGAACAATAGTGAACCAGCAAGCCCGGGGAGAGTTCAAGTCCAAACACAAATAGGGGTTGAGGTCTGTCTCATTTTTGTCTTTGTGTTCTTGTGAATGGTGTCAAAAGTACAGACTTTTTTTGAGATGGAGAAGGACACAAGATAGCCATGAGGTGTTGAAAAACTCCCTATTTCACTATCTTCTTGGAGTCTGTCTACTCTAAATTGAGTTCATGCTACAGAGCACTAATGCTTTTAGGTGACCGTGGGAAAGCTTGAGGCCATTGCCCTCTAACCTTGATGGCAGCGAGTACAGTGATTCAATTTTCTTAGCCCTCTTCTTGATCCCCGTCCTTCTGTGAAAAGCTTGGGTTCTCATGTGGTCCAAAGGCACATTCAGTATTAGCGAAGAGATTTGTAATGTCAATATATTTGATATTTTTTAAGTGTCCCAAATACTCAACTTCTCTGCACTGCTCTTTAATCCTGAAGAAGCCAACACTTTGCAATGTGTTCCTTGAGTATCCAGATAATACATACAAAATTTAGCATTGCTTAGAGTCCAAGGGTTGCACATGTTCAAGGCTTTCCTCCCTCTTTTATGTACCTGACGTATGACAAATGATGAAATTTGCCATTGACGTCTCCATATTTCTCTATGATGTGTCGTCAAGTCCTGCCAGCCTTCAAGCCATAAATAAAATTTCAACTTTCATCTGCATTTCAAGCTGAGGCGAAAGTGTAAAAATTAAACATTTTCATTTTCTTCTGGGTATCAGTCATGCTCTGTGTCTGCTCCAAAACCAGCAAGGTACACTCCGTATGGCCTCTCCTTCTAAATGGTTTCTTGGAAAGGCCATAAAAAAAGATATTCTTATTAGCAGATCTACAACAATATGCAGGGAGCATGCAGCTTGGACAAACAGGACAAGTTTTCTAAAAGCAGAGGCTGTGACAAAGCCAGCGAAACAAAATGCAAGCAGCCAGGCCAAACACAGAAGGAAAACAGTCTCCTAAATCCCATGAACTTGGAGGATTTAAGCATTGAAAACTTATGATTCTGGAAGAATGTTGGAATATAAATGTCTATCTAATAGGTCTCATCAAGGGGACAACTAACCAAAGCGAAAGTGCTTCAAGATATTTTGCTAAAAGTCGTCTATTTATACATAAGAAAGTGCCTGTTGCCTGGTCTGCAAATTGTTCCCACACTGTTTTTATGTGTTTGTATATTGTGTGGTGGTAGTGCCTGTAAATGTGGATGGGGGTGTGTGTGTTTTGTTTTTCTTTGGAATTTAAATTTAGAGAGGGGGAAAAAGTGATCAGTTCATGCCGGGTAGCTAAATGAATCAACCTGTCTAAACTGTTTTCTTTCTTTCTTTTTTTTTTCTTTTTCCACAAGAACTGTACTACATTCCACCATCTTGAAACTATCGTAAAAAAACACAGACCAGGAAAGTGAAATTAATCCCCAGTGGACTGTAAAGGTTGCCGTTAATAATGTTCACCTGAACTTAAGGTTTCAAACGTTGCACGTCTGTCAAATAAAGGAGACAGACTGCACGGAGGGAAAGCAAGGACAGGCTCAAACAAGGCAAGCACTTTCAGCTTCAACAGGTACAAACTGCAGATGGGACATGGAGGGTTAGCAAAATAAATCATTTCCTGCCATCCTGTAATGTTTTGCAATCCGGGTGGCAATAGTTTCACTGCTGACACCAGCAAGCCACCCTCTACATCTGTAGTCATTCACTGTGACCCAGTGGGGACAGCAGCCCTTTTCTCCAAATAACCAAACACCAGGCTCTGCATAATGCAAAACACCTTCTGTTTTCCCAAGTGTACAACGGAATTAGAAAAACCTAAACCGGTCCAAATACTGTGTTTATTTAACAAGGTGGTTATACAGAGAGCAAGTGTTTATGGAGTTTCTTCTTGTTTTCAAACTTCTGGCTCAATTTACACCAAAACAAATTCTAAACTGCTCCTTCAGGAAAACATTTCACAATTGATAACCCTTCCCTGTACCTCCCTGAGCAGACACCAACACAAGCACACCCCTCCTCACCCTTCTCTCTGTACCCCTTTCCCTGAGAAATGAAAGAGTGTTTCTTCTGTTTTTATCCCAAACAGCAACAAGAATATATTGGCCACTTTCTAGGAGAAAAAGTCAGTATATAAACACTTAGAAGCATCTTAACCACAGAGACTATATAAAAGTCATATATTTTAATCCATTTATGAGTAGACCATTTTGAATAATGTTAGTCTCTGGTGCTTAGGAAAGTGACACAAATATCTTGCTTGGAACACAGTGTCTCTACAATGAAGTTTAAACAATCCCCTAAAGATTAGGGTGGGGAAAAAAGGAGACCCAGCACCAGGGCCCAGAATGAAGGTCTGTTGAGTCTCATGAACAGGAAACGGTAAAGGTCAGCTGACACTCAGAGGTCAAAGGTCAGCTGATACGGTGAAAANCGCCCCAGTGGGAGGTCTCTATGCAGCATTAATTGACCTCGCTTGTTCAGTAATGAGGAAATTCAGAGCTGGTGTTAAATAATTTCTTCAGACTTTAAAACAACTGTGTGACAAAAGTAAAACAAGGAACCCTGGTGACCTATTTTGAGGTGGGGATCCAGGGGTGACCGGATCGCCACTTAAGACTCACAGGACAGCTCAGCCAGCACACGGTAATCCCGGCTTCCTGAGGATGGCGCAAACAGAAACTGAGAGAATGTTTTCTATACAAACAATACTTTCATGACTGCCAATCACCCCATTGCCCACGTGGATTAAGGATGAAGGCTCCTGACAATAATGTCTTCATATTTTACTTAAGAAAAGAAATACTGGCTGTTGGAGAGATGGCTCAGCAGTTAAGAGCACTTGCTGTTGTTGCATAGGACCTACATTTGATTCCCAGTACCAAAGTCAAGGGGGCTCACAACCACCTCAAACTAAATGCAAGGAGCCAGCCTCTGACCTCCATAGGCACAAACACACAGAAAGAGAAGCACAGACCTACACAGAGACACACCCATAAGTAAAAGTAAATTTGAAAAAAAGAAAAAGTTGTAGAAACTTCTAATGGTGCTGCCTCCAAAGACCACAGTTGAGAATTCTGGTCATGATGACTGGCCTTTCTCTGAGCTTTCTCTGCTTCTCTGCTGCCTGTGGAGGGAAATGTTGCTCACTGGGGTGCCTAGCACAAGATAAACCTGTGAGGAGGACTTTAAGTCTAACCACAACAATAACAGTAATAAAAATGCCCTGCCTGCCTTTACCTCAGCAGAGTTGAACAAAAGTTTCTCATCTTGAACCATCAGAACTCCAGGGAGTGATAGGATATACATGACACTCACTATTAATTTAACCAGTCACACAGGAACGCCATAGGAAAACAGAGACTCCCTCCTGCTCCAGTACATCAAGTAGCCACATGTCCCACGGCAGACAGCCTGTCATTCCCACTGCAAAAGCTGTCATGGGATAGAGAAAGTTATCTGAGTGTCTGACAGCTCGACAGCATGTTTGAGGCAGGAGGGCACAGAGGTCAAAACCCTTGCCTAGAGTTCAAATATTTTTCCATTACAATAACAATTTTGACTGAAATGTCAGTGTTCTGAATACATTTTCCTTAGTTCAATCTTTACCATTAAGTGGATAGTCATTTCTGGAGCCAAATGAGATCAAATTTCCTCAGAAGTTTCTTTTAAAACAACCTGTTCGCTTTCATCAAAAGGTTATAGATGTTTCNATGAGTTGTATCAATAATATACTTGAAGATGATTAAGTGTGAGAGACTAGGAATCGTCTGTTTAGAGGGCATTAAGGATACTGGTGTACAAACTGAGGATTTGGACACCAGATGTATAAACTGAGACTCGACAACACAGTATGGTTGAGGGGAAGGTTTTTCTTGTAGATATGAGGGAGAGCACAGCCAGAGGCACCTGAAAGAGTCCAGAGCAGGGAGAGAAAGTAGTAGATTGAAAAAGGCCAGCTGACTGGAATTGACTATCAGAGGAGAGGAAGGTGAGAGAGAGAGAAAGACAGAGTGCAGGCAAAGGAGACTGAGAGAGAGGGGGCCAAGAGAAGAAGACAAAAGCACTGGACGAAAGAGAGCATNTGTCAGAAAAGGCAAGGTTAGACGGGAATAAGGAGCTAATGGAAGGGAAGTCCTTGAGCTGGCGAAGTTTATGGTAAGGGGTGATATGAGAAGAGCTGAGAAAAGCCACTGGTACTGAGTGAGCCTGGAGGCCAGGATGTGCTTTGGTATGCTGATAGGTGCCGCAGACAGCCATTTGTCCTTTCTGACTGATAAGGACATTTTCTTCTGTAGAGAGAAATGGGCACCAGAATATCTGGAGTGTGATCTCCTTCAGACCTGACCATTTTGTACAACGTATGCTCAAAAGGAAGGGGTGGACTGAGGCTATGACTGTGGTCTAGGGCTTGCCTGAACTTTAGGAGATCTGCGTTTGATCTCTAGCACTGAAACAAAATCCTGCGGTTTGAGTGGGTATGTCTCCGAATTAAAATTCAGATCACTGACATTTTGTTTTAGCCACAGGAAGATGCATACTTCATAAAATACAAAAGCTCAGGGCCGGGGGCTCAGTGGGTAAAGGGGGATTTGAGTTTGGCTATCTAATTCTCACATAAAAAGCTGGGAATAGTAATGGACATATATAACCCCAGCACAGGTGAGGCAGAGATAGGAAGGTCCCTGAGGCTCAACGGAGAGTCATTTTAGCCAATCCATGGGCTCCAGGTTCAGGGAGAGGCCCTGTCTGAAACCATACTGTGGAAAGGAGCTGAAGAAGGAACCTGGCATTGGCTTTCTGGCCCTTACAGGCATGCGTGTACACACATACGCATTCACATGAAGTCACAGGTCTTTCTTTTTTTTTTAAATCAAGACTAATTTCAGAGTGGTTTGTTTTTCAACAGTAAGATTTTATGGGAACAACTAGAGAAGTTGAAAGAAAAGGCCTGGAGGTACGGACCTGACAAAACTCTGCTATGGAAACAAAANGAAATGGAAGCAGTGAATTAAGTAGGTTTTACGTTATACAGCCTCCTAATGGAGACACATTCACTCTCATCAATTTGCACTTAAGAGGGAAAATGGATGTTTATCAAGGTTTTTAATAATGCCACTGCTTACATAAATTAGCACGGGGCTGGCTGGGTTGATTTAAGTTTCACTGTAAAGAGCCATTCCCACAGTAGAATTCAATCTCATCTCTGAAAATACAATTATAAGCCCAATGTACAGCACTTTCCAGGTGCTATTTTCTCAAACAGCACTTTTTTTTTTATTTTTTATTGTTTGAGAATGTCATAGATGTATACAATGTGTTTTGATCAAACCCACCATCCGGGCCGTCTCTTTCAATTCCTACCCTTTCTACAACTTTCCCTCCCAACTCTGTGTGACCTTCCGTTTAACCCACAGAGTCCACTGAATGCTGCTTGGATGTACATGGGTATAGGACCACCCCCTGGAGCGTGGGCAGCCTCTCGGGAACCACATCCCTGAAAATACAACCTCTCCACTACCAGCAGCCATCAATTACCAATGNCTCCTCAGACAGGGATGGGACTTCACAGTCCCCCCCACCCCCACCCCCGTTGATCTGTGCTGGGATTTTGGCTTCATCCTGTGCGGATCTTGTGCGTGCAGTCACAGCTGCTGTGAGATCAAGTGTACAACTGCTCTGTCATGCCCAGAAAACACTGTCATGTTGCAGAAGTCTACTCCCTCGAGGGGCTCTTATAATCTTTCCACCCCGTCTTTGGTGATGATCCCCGAGACTTAGGAGCGGGGGTGATATAAATNCACAGTTTAGGGCTGAGCATTCCAAGGTCTCCTAGTCTCTTCACGTTGACCAGTTGTAGATCTCTGTGTTAACTGCCCATCTACTGCAAAAAGAAGCATCTCAATGAAGGTTGAGAGATGGTTTATTCTACTGGTATAAAGATCTCCCAGAGGCATTAGCAGAAGCTTGAGACCCAGGGGATTCCCTAATCCTGAGCCAGGGCGAGGCCTATCATCAAGGCTGAAGACTCAGAGTAGAGATTGGATTTGGCATGGGGTTAGGCCCACAGACCCATAGGAAGTTCCAAATAATGCTTTTAAAATCTAATTTCAAGTAGAATCTAAATACCTTGCTGTGATGTTTGCTTTGCTTTATTTGAGTATTTGGGGGGGGGCACATATTTCTTATTGGTTCATAGTTTTTTATTTTAATATTTTAATATCTATGAGGTCCAAAATCCTGTGCTGACATTTGACAATGAGTCTGGAGAGCAGCCTGTCATAGCGTTTGTGACTGAAGGAGAAAGTGCTGTTTTGGGTAAGAAAAAAGGAGGCAGGGGCACAAGGCAGAGGAAGGGCAGAGTCTGCATCTCTATAGAATTTGCAAGAAGCAATATGATATCATGCCTTGTGTTGTNGTACTGTCAACTTTTACAGACTTAACTCAGTCTGAGAGGTACAGAATGGAGTGAGGGCGGTAGCATCCTCCTTCCTGCTAGGATAATGGTTGAGGCTTCCCTCCAGGCCTGTTAGCCTGTCTCCAGGGCAAATTGGCACAAGGTGATTTGATTGCTTTTCATTATGAGCCTTAACTCAACATAAATGGCTTCATCTGGGTACTTGTGTGATCCCTTTCAAGTATTTATCTATCTGATCACTTTCATAAGCACATTAAATCCCATTTCTAAGCTCACTTGACTTGTAGAAATGCTAAAATTCTTGGCTACGATTAAGACATCTGAGAGTAAAACCAGTGCTCCCTAAGGAAAACTCATACAAAGTAGGGCTGGGGTAGAGCTCACAAATTTAGTTAATACAAGTGTAAGGTGCCCTTGGATAAAAATGCATGGCAAACGAGACTGTCAGTATAAATTCACTCCATGGAGCATCTGGCACACTGAGGTTTCTAAATCATTCACTCTTTAGCTAAGGTCAGATTTGACTAGCTACGTTGGTCTACTGGGCAACCCTAGCCCAAACCATCAGAAAGTCCTAAACATCAGCATATTATTTACCTCTCACTGTTTCCGGTGGATTTCCTCTATAAAACTTGGAAGTATTGTCTCCAGTTATGTTCACTAACCTAATTATGTCAAACGTAGCACAACCTGCAAGTATTCAAGGCACAGAAGAGAGCTGGAAAATTAAACATTTCCCATTCCTAAGCATGTTTTTCCTACATAACTAAAGCTATGACTCCTAAAGCACTTCAAAATTAACATTAAAACCAGATTACTATTCTTTTATTCACACCTCTAGGATTCTGCTTTGAGATGTGAAATTTCTAATTTAAGAAAAAAAATTTAATAGTTTACTAAATTTAGACAATCCACATAGACATACAACAAATAACTGTGTGGTCCGTATAGCAAAGGTTGATCAAAAAGTACCTAAATTCATCACCTACATGTCAGATCAAATCATTAGGTCTGGACTTTTACCCACAAAGTCACCTTGGTGACATAATGGAGATTAAGTAAGGTAGACACTGCTGGTATTCTTTGAGAAGAGGTAAAGACATAACCATTACCTCTAATATTAAATGTGGAGAGTGCGAAATTGAACCTCTTGCTGTTTGGAAGTAGGAAAGACTGCTGAAAAATAATAAATACATTTTAAATATCTTTAAAAGCAAAAGTACATTTCTCCATGAGGTCAAATGTTTTCAGAAAAGAAAAATCTTGTGCTCACAGCAGCCAGTCAACACTGAGAGAACCCTACCATGATATCACTTCTTCCCTGAGCAAGACAAGCCAATACTTTGCTTGATTTACTACCTAAAATGAGACTAAGAAGGGACACATGGCACAGTGAGATTTCCAAATGCCAGGATGACAAATGCTATTTCTCTGTTTCAAAGGACAAGCCATTGATGCCGAGAAAAACGAAATTTCAAAAGCACTCTGGCAAGGTATCATGAAAGGAATTAAAATAGCACAGTAAATCCCACCTTGAGGTAAGAGCCTGTACCCTAAAACAAGACAGGAGATACACAATGGGACATTCCAAAGGAACAGGGAAGCACCTTGTCCCCTAGCTACTATGGTTTAGATGAGAATGTATCCTCCATTAGTGAAAGATAAATGAATGTGCAGTTAAAACTAAGATCCAGAACTTTCTAGAATGAGGTCATTATTTTCCAAATATAAGGCATTGCTTGCTGATCATGTAACTTTCATCTCTCAAACACTATTCGACCTCCCCTTGCCTTAGGGTAGTCAGAACATCTAACAACTAACAACTGCCTGTAACTCCAGCTGCAATGGATCTGATATCCCTAATCTCCTTGAGCACCTGCACTCAAACGCACACACTCACAGGCACATATGCATATAAATAATTTAAAACAAGAATTTTTTAATCACATAATTTAATAGTAGTATAGCATCTTTCAAAGTATAAATACTATCTTATTTGATTCTTCCAGACCTCNTATGACCCAATTTAATCAGGAAAAGAAGGATTCCAATACCATGTGTCCACCGTATGTCACCATGAGTAAAACAAAAACTGAGTGGTATTTTTTATTTCTAATAACCTCTAGATTTTTTTTTATTTTGATCGATTATCCAGGTTCCATGGTCTTACATGATTGTGTGTGTGTGTGTGTGTGTGTGTGTGTGTGTGTGTGTGTGTAATTTCACACACGTCAAGCATGTCAAACTTTAGTCTGATTTTGGCAAACTCACAAGACCATAACCAAACTGTTCGGACATTTTTCTAAATCAAGTAACAGAAATAATTCCATCTCCCTCTCTGTCAGTCATCTCTTCAACCCAATCTAATTACAAGGTTATCTCCTGTGAAAATCAGTTTTAAAAATAATTTATGCAACTGTATGCAACTCAAGTATGAGTTTAAATGAAAATCTTGATAAATGCAAGTAATTGATGTTAATTTCCATGTTCCTCAAAGATTATNATTGGTTTCAGGTAAACAGTCTGAGGCTCTGGGCTGCATCTTAAGTACTAGAAATGACAGTGCCTACATGAAACTGGCTAAAAGGTCAGTTTGGGACAAAGACAGTCATCTAGATGAAACCTAGGAGAAGTATAGGTAAAGGCCCACAAAACCCAAAGACTGTCCTCATGACAAGCAAATAACAAAAGTCCTGCACAGTTCATTATCCTAAAAATGAGATTAAAACTATTTGCTCATTATTAAATATTAATTAACTTCTAATATGTATCAGACTCTGCTTGTAGCATTGCAAATTCTGCAGAGAGAAATTACAGGCCTGGCCCTGCTCCATGACTCTGTGTAGAAATAGAATTAGAAAAAAAAATGTCTTCAGCTTTTGTGTAGTAAATAAATATTGTTCTTCTATGTATAAAAAAAAATAAAAATAAATAAAAAAAATTAAAAAAAAAGAAATAGAATTAGATCTAGTCTGGGGAAGTGAAGAGAGAATTTGTATCCAAGAAGGAGCTGCATGGGAAGCTCTGAAGTAGTATTACCCGTGGTAAAAAGGAAGGAACAGTGTTAAAAGTACTTATGTACACGAGATAGAAAGATGGGAAGTGATTAATGTCTTACATAAATGCTATTTCCTAAGCAGAGACTGCAGTGTAAGAACAGGAGCATATGGGAACCAAGCTTGGAAAAGCTTCCTGACCCAAAGCACACAGAGGCATGATTGGAGATGAAGTTAGAGAGAAGGCCAGGGTAAGAGCAGCCAGGGCACAGTAAGACCCTAAAGATAGAAAGGGGTCATCAGAAAGTCAGCAGAGAGGCCTTAAGGAAGGGAAGACAGAACACATTTGGACATGACAGTGGAAAGGGTAATACTAGGGATGGAAAGATCAAACAATACAAATGTTCATTTAAAGTAAAAGAATACGTAGGAGGCTGAAGCTAATGCTGTGGTGGGTGAAGTAGACTATCATTTTAGCTCTTGGAAAGGCCATTCCAGTAACTGTGTGGGTAAGCCAGGCAGATCATTGCTATAGAGTGAGAAGTGATGANAGCTTGGAGTAAAATGGATGGAATTAAGAAGGCAGGCTGCATAAGGATGGAAGTGATGGAACAGATGATGGATACAACTGGGACTTCTTTTTATCAAGCGTAACTGGCCCTAAGAATGGTGCCTGGTATATAATAGCACTTAAATGTTTTGGAATGAATATTTAGAATTAGTAAAAAAAAAATAATGATGAGAGGAATGAGGTAACAAGAATTCCGAAGATTCTACATGGCATATCTTAGATGGATGGTCATGAAAAAACCAAAAGCCCAAGAAGAAAGACAGGTTTGAAGTAAGAGCCCATAAGTTAATTGTACCTCTTTGATCTTGATATATCTTGAAGTCAACCAATAGCAGTTAGGAAAAAAGAGAGGGAGAGCAATGTAGAGTCCCAAGAGATCCCGTCAGTAGATAGACATTTCTGAGACACTCATTGATGGGAAGTGATTAACGTCTTAGCATAAATGCTGTTTCCTAAGCAGAGACTGTAGCATAAGAAGAGGAGCATATGGGAACCAAGCTTGGAAAAGCTTTCTGACCCAAAGAAAAGGAGTAACTGGGTCTGCAGAGGAGAAGCACACATACAGAAGCACAGGCACTCACAGGAAAGACTTAGTGGGAAGTAGGGTCAGGTCTGTATCAAGGCAGTGACCAAACTGAGTGCAATTCAAAAGTCACACAAGATGAGAACAGAAATAATGTTTATGGTTTATTAATAAAATGGTGTGTGAGATTAAGTAATAAGTGGCAAAATGAACTCATGGTATACGGTAGATACATATTATACAGTGGACATGTGGTATACCATGGAGGCATGGTATATAGTGGAAACGTGGTGCAGGAGTAGACACATGGTATAGTGGACATACAGCATATAGTGGACACGTGGCATATAGTGGATGCATGTCATACAGTGGCATGAGGTATATAGTGGACATGTGGCACAATAGTGGACACATGGTATACAGTGGACATATAGTAAACCATGGCCATGTGACATACAGGCAGGAAGAAAAGAAACATACTTTGCTGGCTGGACAAGGGTTGGGAAGGGCACAAGTGACCAGGAAAGGCCAAAGAGAAGCATTCAGCTNTTAAGAACAGATTGCTTAAAGAACACTGAGAAGAGTTAAGTTCATAGTCTCTTAAAAAGTTCAATTCTATTCAAGTACTATCAGTTTTAGAAATACCTCAGGAGTGTGTGGCAGATTCGGGATATCAAAATATGTGGTACACAGAACCATCAAGAAACATCTGTAGGAGAATGTTTTGTCCGATCCCGCCCAGCTCCCTCCACTGCTCAGACCCTAGTAAACATACAAAGGCTTATATTATTTTTTTAAACTATGGCCATGGCAGGCTTCTCGCTAGCTAGCTCTTATATCTTAAATTAGCCCATTTCTATAAATCTATGTCGCCACATGTTCTGTGGCTTCACCTGTGTGCTATTACATGCTGCTCTATGGACAGCTGGATGGTCCTGCTCAGCTCTGCTTTCTTTTTCTGCCTAACCTTGTTCTGCCTCACCATTGGCCAACAGCTTTATTTATCAACCAATCAGAGCAACACATATTCACAGCATACTGAACAACATCACCATCAAATATCTAGGAAAAGGAAGAAAAATATCAAAAACTGAATAAACAATAATAACAAAAACAAGTCACAACAACCACAAAATACCCCTACTGAGAAAATTTGCATCAAATTTGGTATTTCAGAGTTTCTAGGGGAAAAAAATCATCCTGTGAAGTTCTCAGATATTATTCTATGAAGAAAAAAAAACAGTCTTAAATATAGGCCATTTCCACATGTGATTCATGCCTGGAGAGTTAAGAGTGATACATTAATCAGTTCAGACTGCCATAACAAATGAGAAAAGGCTGAGCGGCATAAAAAGCAGAAATTTGTTTCCCACAGTTCTAGAGGATGGGGAGTCTATGATGCTGATACTCCAAGCATTGAGTAAAATTGAATGATTTGGTAAGGCAGGTTTCATTCTGAGACCTCCTCTGTGACCCCATCCCTCTGTGTGCTAGTATGACCTCATCTTGGAGCATTTGTAGGGGAACAGTGCTCCCTGAGGCAGACAGAAAGCCAGCTCTGTGTGTCTACCTATAAATAGACTATGCCTGGCAGGCCAGGATCCCATGCTTATGATCTCAATGTTAATTATCTCTATAATAGCCACATTCTATCATATTGGGTGTTAGGAATTTACACATGGATTTTAGGGGATTCANACTTTCATCCATTACAAATGAGAATGAATCTTAAAAACTGCACTGATGTGTAACTCAGTCTTTCCTCAGTATCTGTGGTGGGTTGGTTCTAGATTCCCCTTTGGCTAAGTCTTTTATTTATATAAGATGCAGTAGTCACATGGAATATCACATTCTCTTGTGTGTTTTTAAAGTTATCTCTGGGGCCTGGGAAGTAGTTTATACTAGAGCACTTCCCTAGCATATGCAAGAATCATTACCCATAATACAGAGGCTAAAATTCNTCTCTGGTCATGGTACATGCCTATGATCCCAATATTCAGGAAGTGGAGGCAGGAGTATCAGGAGATCAAGACAAGCCTGATATACAAAAATAAATAAATATCTCTGTATTAC
>LZPO01098051.1:0-11047 GCA_001675575.1 Neotoma lepida
TACTACTCTTCCAGAGGACCTGGGTTTGCTTCCTATGCCCGCTTCAGCTTTCATACAGCCTTGTAACTCCGGGTTCAGGGAACACATANGACTTACACTCACACAGACATACATTAAAACCAGCCAACCAACCCTTGTGGCTAGTTTGCAAGGAGAACAGCAAACCTGGGCTAGCTGAACACTGTAGCATCCTTACTGGGAGATTGTTAGAAATGCAGATTCTGGGCTCATACCAGTCATACTGAGTCAGTNTCACAATCTGTTTTAAAATTAAAAGTGATTCATATGCACTGGCTTACATGCCTATAATTCCCTATGCTAGCTTTGTCTTCTCATCTTGGGGAATAGGTATGGATGAGTTAGCATTTTAAAAAAATTTAGAGGGCCCTGGAGAGATGGCTCAGCAATTAAGAGTACTAGTGTTTACAGAACACTCAGGTTAATTTCTAAGCACCTTTATGGTGGTAGTTGACAACTATTTGTTCCAGAGGCCCTAATGCCCTCTTCTGACCTCTGTAGGCACCTTTTATGCAAGTGGTACACAGGCAAAGCACCCAGTCTTTAAAATAACTTAGACATTCAGGATCTGACTGGTAATGTAGTTATACGTGTTTGTGTGTGCGGTCAGGTGCAACCTTGTCTGTCATTCCTCAAGCACATCCACAGATTACCTCACAGGCCTAGAATTCAAGTGGGTAGGCAGGAGGGCCAGCAGCAAGCCCCAGTTCTAAGATTACAAATGTACACTTTACCAGCTGAGCTATGTCTCCAGCCCATGATAATCTGTTTTTAGTAGTCCCCAAAGAGGCCAAATTCTGTTGACTTAAATAATACAGTGTACTTCTCTGGGATTGAGTTTAGGTTAAATATTAATGTATCAGTGATGCAGCCAACAGAGTTGCTTGTTAAATATACTTCGTGAATTACTGGCCTGCTGCAGCCTCTTCCTGCATATTTGGCAGGGAAGCATTCCAGAAAGTGGTGGTAATGTTAGTATGGCTTCAGATAATTTTAAAAGTTTGTTAATTAACTAGGTCCTCTGTAAATGGGATTATGATAGAATGTGGTTTAGATTTGTTTCAAATTTACTATAAGAAGGCAGGATCTGATGTAGCTTAGGCTAGCCTTAGACTCAGTATATAGCTAAATATTAACCTTGAACTTGTAATCCTCCTGCCTCCACCTCCCAGGTATGGGATTACAGACATGTACCCCCTACCTNTTTCGGTGATTGTGGGAGTTAGACCCAGGGCTTTGTGCATGGTAGGCACTTGTGCATTCTGTCAACTGAATTACCTGCTCAGCCCCGTGTTAGTGTTNTTACATTAAGCAGTCTAAACTAGATCATAGTCTTGACAAAAACTAGTTATTCAAAGATTTTGTTTTGACTGTTCATATGGTCATAGAAAAAGAAAAACAGTTTTAGGGTTGGAGGTGTAGCTCAGTGATAGAGTTCTTGCCTAGTATTCAATCTCTGTTACCATTTATAGAATGGATTTGGGGCAGGGATCTGGGGCTTGGTGAGTAAAGTTCTTATCATATAACTGAAAACGAGATTAATCTCCAGGACCCAAGCAAAGCTGCGAGCTGTAGTACATGGCTGTAATCNCATGGGTTCTGCAGTGAGACAGGGACAGAGACAGGAAAATCCTGGATGCTCACAGGCCAGCTCTCCTGTCATACACCTTGTCTCAAACAAGGTGGAAGGTGAGGACTGATCCTCAGGGCTGTCCCCATAGCCAAGCACACACAAAATGGACTTAGATGGAAATGGAAGGACACGAGGAGCAGGGGAGAAAAATATTGGAAGCATTTGTTAATAATTTCAGTACAATGTGTTCTAGGATCAAAGTCTTAAACATGGAAACAACTCAAGAAGTATACACATTTATGTGCATTTACCGCTGTTGTTTTCTTCCTAAGGTAGATCCTAGATTCGGGGAAAAACAATTTAGTCACATTAATTTGAAGAAAAAACGGGCAAAAGACTCAACAGAAATCAGTGTCAGTTTGTCATGTAATATGTGGCACTCCAGCATGTCACTTAACTAAGAATAATCAGAATTAGGTGTGGGCCTGTAAAGAAGAAATTTAAGAGCTGTAGTAGTCACTGTAAGAAACATGCATGTGAGCATGGACTCACATGCACAGAAGCATTGTGTTGTGAAATACTCAGTTGTCGGTGTTCAAAGGACATAGTTGTCAATCTGTAAAAGGGATTCAGGGTAAAAGAAAAGGAAGAGTGTATCAGGAAGAGAGTGACTGATGGGACNGGGATGTGTGAGGCCTGGATTTAACACCCAGTGCGCTCCTTTCATCCCCACCCCGAAAGGATATTAGTAGGTGTAGAGGCAAAAATCAGGAACCCCATTAAATAGGTAAATTAGAACCAGAAAAAGTAATAATTATTACTTTCTTGGATTATGGTGTGAAGAAGGAAAAGTTTTAGATTTTGTTTTTTTTCTGTGGTGGCATGAAATCCTAGGCAAGTTGGGGATAAGGTAGAAATTGAAATCAGTCAGGCTTTTGGGAAAGGAGTCAGACACGATCTCCAGAGACAGGCATTTTATCCTGATAGTGGCGTTTTGTCCGTAGTATGTTGGCTTGACATGCTGTATTAGCTGTTCCCTGTTTGTTCTTGCTCTAATAAGAAAGGATAGAGAACATAAAAGGAAAAGCCTCCTTCCATGTTTCTCTTACTGTTCTCAACTGTTCAAATCTGATTTCATGAATGAGCACTTTGCTTTTTATGTGTTTTAATCCATTGCAGTCTATGTCATTCATTTTTATGTTTATCATAATTGGAAACATCAAAGGTCATCACCATAACCTCTGTGATGCTTGAACTTGATGGACAGTTTTTGTTCTTGACCAATATCACTCATCAGTACCAGTTTTTCTTTTGGGGGTGGGGGGAGTTCAAACTGGGTCTCACGATGTAGCCCCGGGTTTCCTGGAACTCTCTGTGTAGTGCAGGCTAGCCTTGAACTCAGACATGTACCTGTCTCTACCTCCCAAGCACTGGAGTTAAAGGCGTNTGCCCACACACCTGGCTCCATTAACCAGTTTTTAAAGGATTCTTTTGGTTTCACTTCCACGATGACATACTTGCCTTGCTCAATTTTTTCATGCTTTTGAATAGCTAATACGTATTCTGCTGTTTTTATGCAATATACAAAAAGACAAATTTTATTGTCTTATGATCACATTATTAATGTTGGTTTTCTTCATTTGTCTTAGAAATGTTGGTATTCTTTGGAGTTGTGTTTTGGCTTTTTGTTTGTATCCTGTGCACATTTTTTGTAAGAGGAGCTGGAAATTGAACCCAGGGCCTTACTAAGCACATGCTCTGTCACTGAGGTACACCCTGTCCAAGTCTGTGTACTACTCTAAGCTAGCAACGACATGGATTTCAGTGACAGTGCTTGCAGCTAAATCCCCATGATTGGGTCAGCAAGATGACTTTGCAAGTACCTGTCCTTCTGCTAAGCCTGACAGCCTGATTTCTATTCTCAAAGCCCACATGGTGGTAGGAAAAAGCCACCTCCCGCCAGTTGTCCTCTGTACCTGCCGTGCCATGCAACCACGCACACATACTCGTACACAGTAAACAGTCCCCATGGCCATCTCTAGCCCAGCATTGATGAACTACTTCTTATCAGAGTCCAGTTTATCCAGGTGTTGTGGTCTCTTTAAAATCTTGGTCTACCTGGATGAGAAGATGTTCACTTACACTTTTTTCCACAAGCTTTTCCTTTAATAATTAAAACTGGAAGCTACTTGGACTCAAGGGTACATGTTATTGAGCTGCACTGTTTTGAAAGGACTGTTATTACTTATTGCACTGCCCTGTTGGTTTTTTTATTTTTTTTCTTAAGACAGTTTATGTCTGAGTCCATTTCTGAGTTCTTGTTTTGTTTATTATTCTTGCATTTATAAATGACTGTCTTAATTACTAGTACTTTGTCAATAGGTCTTGGTACCTAATGGTAGTTTATTATTATTCAGTGTTGCCTTGGCTCTTTCTGTCTACATACAGTTTTTAGAATAAATAAAATATGTTTTTATTTTAAGAGGAACCTTGAGTTTGTAGATGAATTTATGGAGAATTGCCTTCTTCACAGTATTTAACATTTCATCTCTTGAGCATGGAGTATTTCTTCATATTCTGTATTNATTCCTTGGTCAGTTTTCTAGTTTTTAGTGTAGAGCTGGTTTATATGTTTGATTAGAGTTCTTCCTGGCTTTTGGATAATTTTCAGTCCTGTAATTAATCAAATCCTTTAAGACTTTGTTGTTGTTGATCTTGGTAGATAAAAATATTTACTTAAGTCTCTTGGTTGTGTCAAGTAGTCATTCTGTATTTACCTATTGCAATAGTCTGTAGTGGTATAGTGGGTTTTTTTTGTTTTGTTTTGTTTTTTTGGTTTGTTTTTTTGGTTTTTTCGAGACAGAGTTTCTCTGTGTAACTTTGGCCCCTTTCCTGGGACTCACTCGGTAGCCCAGGCTGGCCTCGAACTCACAGAGATCCACCTGCCTCTGCCTCCCGAGTGCTGGGATTAAAGGCGTGCGCCATCACCACTTGGCTGCAATAGTCTATAGTGTTTTGACAACTAGAAAATTTTCTGTTGACACTGAATTCACAAAAAAAGAGTTACTGTTGGCACTTGCTGTTTTAAGATAGTTGAAANTGATTTTTCCTTCTCTAACAATGTTACTCAGAAATACTTAACTCTTCTTTAGGAATCCTGTCAAGTCATCCAAAGTATGGCTCCATTCCTAAACTTATATGTAAGTATGAACAATGCTGTATTTTTTTACCCTTTTTAGAAATGATTGAATTTAAATCAGGTATTTTGAGTTACTAATATTACATGTTTATATGCTGCCACAAATCAAGTTGTTTAAGCTTTTCAGTAAATGNCCTGACTGACAATTTTAATGTCAGCTTACAAAATCCTGTGTTAGTTAAAAGACTCTTCCCTTTTATAATATAAAATAATTTGATAGTACTTTATATATACAGTACTTGAAAATACACTCTTGCTCTGTTTATAGTAAAAGAAAGTTGCCTAGATATTCTACTAATTTAAACAATTATATCTAGAATTGGCTTTTTTCCCCTTTAATGCATATTCCACTTTGTGGTTTAACAACAAAAAAGAAGCAAATTGTTCCTTTGAAAATGCATATGGTCTTTTATGAATCTTCTTGNGGCAGCTTCTCTTGTACTGGAAAGGTACATGATAATAGCAATGTCATATTTAGGTCAGACTGTAATTCATTATTTTAATGGGCTTGTTGTACTGAGTTTCGTTTTTAAGGCAATCCTGTGAAATTGTTGGGGCTTGTGGCACAATTCCATTTTACAGTAAAACAACTGACCCAAATCCCCATGGGTAGAACCTNTTTGGTTGCATGTCCCTCTCTCTCTGCCTTGCTCTTGTTTATAAAGTGGTGTATTGGGGTTGTTTATATTATCACTACTTTACTTGGACTGACTTACTTTGGGGAAAGTGAATTATGTCATAGACTTTGTGAATTTGATGTGAAGTACCTTTTATCATCCTTTTAGGTAATCTTAATCTTTCTAAAACCTTAAATATATTTAGAAATGTACTTTTTAAAAAATGCTGTTTCAGAAAAAAAAATTGTCTAAAAAGGCCCATTCAGTGACACAAAATTTTTGTTTGTTTTTATAAATAAGTTGCTTGTATCATGGGATACTTTGCTGGAAAACTTTCTTACGTGAAAACTTGCCAAGAAAAGTTCAAGAATCTTGAAAACTCCCCCCTTGGAGAAGCTCTGCGATCAGGCCAAGTGAGGCGCTCTTCCCCATCTGGGTAGGTCCGTTCTTGTCTCCACGTACTGGTTTTAGTTTTTACANAATGCAAGGCCTGAAACTCTGCCTGCAGAATGGCCATTGCTCTAAAGTGTTTTGCCTTAAAAAGTAGAACACGGTTTGCCTGCTTTTATGACCTGTCCAAGAATTAAAGCGTTTTTGTTTGGATTGAATTTGACAAGTTCTTCTGGCTTACTACATTTTTGACTTCTTTCAAATGACCAGATTTTGTTAATCTCTCAATGGATAGCTACTTTTTTGTTGCTTATTAGGAAAATAAACTTAGCAGAAAGTTCATTTTTCTTGAAATTTGCAATACATTTATGTTTGCCTTGTCTGTCTAATGCCAAGAACCAGAGATAACTCCTAAGGNATGTATTTCAAAAGTGAGCTGGTGCCTAAATAAATTTTTAGTATAAATTGATACAGGTATTTTGAAGTTTTTATTTTGTTGTTCAGAAAGCTCTAAGTCAGATAAAAAGGAAAAGCAAAATGTGTAGGCTGAAGGTTGTTTACAACTTGGAGTAGAGGAAAACTTAGAGTTGGCTTCATGTCCATGGAGGGGAGTGAATGAGANGNTGTCATGTGTAATAATGGGTATTGTGAGTTACTGTGAAGTCTGTGAAGCATCTGGGTGAAACATTTTTTATAAACTGAAAAGATAAAGTATAAAATAATGTATAGGGGCTGGAGAGGTGGCTCAGAGGTTAAGAGCACTCACTGTTCTTCCAGAGGTCCTGAGTTCAATTCCCAGCAACCACATCGTGGCTCACAACCATCTGTAATGAGATGTGGCGCCCTCTTCTGTATACATAATAAATAAAACTTTAAAAAAATAAAATAAAATAAAATAAAATAATGTATAAAAATTGTGTCTAAAGAAAAGTTTATACCAATAAAAATAGTATAAGTGATTAGTAATACTGGTTGTGATTTGTCAGATTTTACCCTCTTACTCAAATTTTCTGCAATGTGGTTTTGTTATATAAAGTTAAAATTAAACCTTTAAAATAGAACAAGTACAACAAAAATCCTGTAAAATGATAACATGGTGGGGTGACATATGTAGCCTACCACTTGGAAAGTTGAAGCAGGAGAATTAAGTATCAGGCCAGCCTGGGCTACATCTTTACAGCCTGTCCCCAAAGCAAACACTTTGAAATGTTAAATTTCAGAGTTCTAAAGCTAGGTATAGTAGCGCATGCCATTAATCCCAGCACTTGGGAGGCACAAGCAAGCAGAGCTGTGTGAGTTCAAGGCCAGCCTGGTCTACAAAGTGATATCCAGGACAGCCAGGGCTGCCCTGTCTCAAAACAGCAACAACAACAAAAATTATAGACTTCTAAATCTAGTAAAGCAGTGTTTAACCCATTGCTGAGTTTCTTCAGTTTGTGGTTTGGATTTTATATTGTGAAAATACAAATAATCCATAGGGGTAGGTAAATACATAAGTAGTAAGATCATTAAGCAGACTGATGGATTATTTCAGAGTGAAAACAATGTAAATTTTATGAAAAATGATAATACCTGTATCTATGTCAGCAAGTCATGAATTATGTGGATTATAGCTATGAAGTAACTTCCNGGTTAAAAGGCAGCACGGACCAGAATGTTTTTCTTTGTAAGAGTTTTAACACATTGAAATTACCCTCCAAAGCTTAATATTTAGAAAATTGAATATATATTTTTCTATTTCCCTTTATTGAATGACTGGTTACTTTTGAAGCAGTTACACTATGGCCCTGTCTGGCCTCCAACTCAAGATCCTCTCATCTGAGCCTCCCCAGGGCTGGGATTACCATGTTCACCATCGTGTTTAGTTAGTGACCATTTTTTAGGTGCCAAAGTGAGTTAGGAAATAGCAAACTTTATTCATCTGTTTATAAATAATTTAAAATTATGATTATTTTGGAAATTCATGGCTTATTTTTATACCTTAATATAAAGGTAATGATTCCTTTTTCTTATGTATTATGATTTTTTTTTTACAGGCACTATGCTCAAAAGTCAAGATATGACTCAAATGTGAGTGGTCAGTCCTCTTTTGTGACGTCTCCAGCAGCAGACAACATAGAAAAGGAGACACTTCCTCGTTATGAGCCAATTCCATTTAGTGCTTCTATGAATGAATCCACTCCCACTGGTATTACTGACCATATTGCCCAAGGTAGAGACTTCTCTTGAAATGAATTTCAGCATTTTATGGTCCAACGTATGTATACACTTTATTTAATGCTCTTTTCTGCTGGATGTCACCTCTGTGTGCTCCCGTCAGCTGTCAGCCTGGCTTCCTCCATCAGCCTTCTCAGCATGTTTGTTCTTTCCATTAGTTTCTTCACTCATCCAACAGACTCTTGCTAGGTGTGGAAAAATAAAGAGGAGCAAGGCCTGGTTCTTGTCCTTAAGACACTCGATTTTTTGGAGGATACAGAAGTAGTTGGATAAGTTACAAGTTGTCCCAATGGTTGAAAATGTTGACAAATGTAGAGGAACTTGGGCAAAGAAGTGATAACTGTCTAGGGGCAGCCGAGGCTCCAGAANGGGAAGGTTACATTTGATAGATTTTCCTATCAAATGGCTTTCAGTGTCCTGTCTGTATTTGTAAGAAAAAGTCACACCTGCTTTACAGAATTGTCATGTGAGGAAGTCCATTTNAAAATGCATTGTGATGTTTGTGTAAATACTAAGTTCAGAGTGCAGAATGTGTGAAGTAAGTATTTTGGATTAAGGCCAGGATTTAAGTTAAGTTTAAAATTTGCTATGATCTTGTAGTTAGTCATTATCAAGTAACTAATTTATAATTCTTCATCTTGAATGGAGACGGTAATGCTTCTCAAAGAGCTGTTGGAATTAGACGAAATAATTGGACACAATACTGGCAGACAGTAAACTGGACAAGTTTTAGATTCCTTCCTTTCATTATACTCTACAGTGAAAAGAAGGAACTTAGAAAGATAGGCCTGCAATTTTTTACCTAAAACATCAAGAACTATGAAAACCAGAAGTTAGGACTGGAACACATTTGGCAGCAAATAGTGATGTGGCCTTTATTTGCTTTATTTAAAATGATTTTTCCCTGTATTTTGTTACAGAACTGTTGATATGTTTACTTANGCATTCCTGTNCTGACCTGACTGGGGATATTATATATGAGAATATTTTTCTAAAATTTATGACATCCCTAACTCAAAGGGCTTAGATAAGAAATTGTGGACCTTTGTAAAGTGTGCTTTGAAACTTAGCAACAGTTAGGGGTTTGGCTTTGGTTTTGTCCTTTTGAGTCTAGAGTGAATCTATATACAGATTAAAGAGGAGGAGGAGGAGGCTGGAATAAAATAGAGAAACTGATGATTGGTTGAGGAACGTTTAAGAAGGTGCCAAAAAGGACCTAAGCAGCTTTTATAAATAAAGTATCCACAAGCCAAGTGTGGCTTTGTAAATTAGTTAGAACTAAATGAAATACGAAGTTAGTTTCTGAGGCCTTGGTAGCATTTCAGTTGCTCAGTAGCCATGCATGCTTGTGGTACCTCCTTCGGATGTAGCAATGTAAAACAGTCACTGAGATTTCCTGGGCACAAAGCTTTATAATGAAAGCAGAGAGGAAGGGACTGCTGGAGAAGATGAAAGGCTTGAGTTGAGGAGAATGTTGTTGAATACCTAGTCCTNAGGCCTCCACGCTCTATCTGTTGGCACTAAAGGTACCAAATTAGAACAGAAGAGGAGCCGGCATAGTAAAGATGCATCTTAGCTCTGAAGGCAGCTGTTTTTGCCCTTCACCTAGGTTTGATTTTTCAGTCAAGTTCAGATCCATTCTTCCTATATTCTAGGTGGGCACCAGCTCTTTCCTTGCCGTGTTACGCCTCCTTCCTACCATTTCCATCAGCAAAATCATGTGCTCTNATTTTTTCTTCACATACCCACAAGTAAGAAAGAGCCATATTGAATATGATTTTAATGCCCTCCACCCAGCTGTCCGTCTGTGCACTTCTGGCTTCTCTATGCATGTTGTTTGTCATCCTTCCTGTAGGTCAAACCTAGCAATCACCATTGTTCCTCCATGCCAGTCCCTGGAGCTGCCTTGCTTTGCCCAGATGCTGCCTTTCCTTCCAGGGCACCTTCTTTTTCTAGAGTCTTGTTTCCCACTTGTAGCTTCTTTTCCAGGAATTCTAAAGACTTAGGGATCTTTTCAAAGAAGGCATTCTGCCATATCTGTTAGAAAAAGTGCCACAGGTAGTTGGTTAGTTTCAGACAGTGCTATTGCTCACTTTCTTATTCCTTCCAGGTCTTAGTAACTTTCACAGACCAGTAAAGTATATTCTCGGTATAGTGCCAGAATATTTTCATTCAGCCTTACACATGGTGAAAATATCTGCCAATCTTTTGTTTGGTTTATGATTTCATTTGTCACAGAACAATAGAATAATAAAGTGTTTCTTTTTTGCCTAAGAAAAAATTAGACCTGGAAGGAATTCTAGAGATCATGGATTCAAATTACTTCACAACTGGAAAAAGCCNGATTCAGAGAAGCTTAGTGATTTGCCCAAGGACTTGTGCTGATGGCTAATGGAGTGAGGACNCAGACCTAGCATCCCTGAAAGTTCCCATGACNCCCTTAGGACTTTAGAAATACCTGTTGGGAGGGGAAATAAGTTCACTGGTTGCTTACCACTAATGTAATTCAAGTGTTTAAAATTGATATGAAGTTATTTTCTAAGTTAATGTAAGATTATTTTTCTTCTTGTCCAGGAAAAATGAGTTTCTAATCATGGTGTATTAGAACAAATTATAGATTGAACTCTTGTTTCTTTATATTGATACATTTACCAAAGTAAAAGATTAGAGTTGAAAATGCTATTTAGTACTTGTTATTCTGTACTGTTTTGGTTATTCACTAGAATTCATATAAATACCATTTATGAAAATTTTAGTATATTATGTATANATATAATATACTAAATTCAAAATTTAGTATATTACTAAAATAACATGCTCAGTTTGTGTACCTTGCTGGAAAATACTTTTTGTGAGGTGTATGAACTTAAGTAGGTATTCTCTGAATGTTGTCATCAATTACTCTTTTGAAATGTTCTTATGGTCCTTTTGCTATTCATGTACTTAAACTGTATTGCGTATTTGACCTGTCATTAATTACAGGGAGCTCACTCTGTATTTATGTGCGTATTTGACTCTGATGCTGCTCACACA
>LZPO01098051.1:13112-35628 GCA_001675575.1 Neotoma lepida
TGAAATTGTGATTTTTGTTTTTCTAAAATATTCTTTAAGCAGAAATTTGGACATTGGGCAGTGTAAATTCAGAATCTCTGAAAGTATTAGTATTTTGAGCTTCAGTTTATATGGATTATGTTTATTGTTTATCTCACTGGAAATTAAGATAGAAAGCATAAATTATCAGAGCAGTACTATCACACATCACGGATGTTTAGAAAGGTGCCATGTGGTTATAAAGAAACAAAGCAAATTGAGGAAAATGGGGCAATATAATGTGATTGTAGTGTGGTAATACAAGAGCCCACGCTGCAGTCATTGCTTGTTTACCTTAGGCTCGCTGGAGTCTTTGCCATAGGTGTTAGTTCACAGAGGAAGCCATGGAGAAGAGCAGCGGAGCTAGGGCTGAGTGCAGCTCAGTGTGCTCTCCCAGCATGTCTGAGTGCAGCTCAGTGTGCTCTCCCAGCATGTCTGTCTAAGTGCAGCTCAGTGTGCTCTCCCAGCATGTCTGTCTGAGTGCAGCTCAGTGTGCTCTCCCAGCATGTCTGGGCCCTGGGTTCCAGCAGCACTGCCAGCAAGGCAGAGGAGCAAGTTTCAGATTTTAACATATAAGGTGCCAGAATATGGGAAATAGTTTNTCCTTGTCGTTTGACAGCTGATAGGAGAGATTGAATTAACTACATTTGTGTTATTTTATTTTTTGTGTAAGGCAAAATTCAAGTTTATTAGTGATTTTTTTTTAAACTCTTAGTANCTTTGTTTTGGTATGTACAATCATATACAACCACATGCTCATTTAGGTAAGCTTGTAAAGGCAAGCACCCAGACTTTGGACTTAAAACAGATCTCCAAATCTTAGTTCTTGTTAAGGCTTATTCCTTGGGCAAGTTACTAACCCGCTTTCTCACCTTTATTTAAAATGGGGATTGTGCAGGGTTATGTGAAGTTCTTGGTAAAGGGCATTTGTAGTCAGCCCTTTATATAGTTGACTTCTCAGGTGCTCTTATTCACACAGTGCAAAAACAGCTTTTCATCATGACAGACTTAAAGTGGTGTCTTTTGCTGTTTGGAATCAAGTTATTTGTGCTTTTTTCCTAGTCAAAGTAAACAAATATGGAGATACTTGGGATGAGTGAAGAACTCCATCGTTGGACCTACTGAAGGCCTTCCATATCCGGCTTCATCCAGGTGGTCGCACGCACCTGCATGCTTGGACTCAGCAGCAGTCTTCATAAACACATTTAAAATGAAATCCTGGTTTGTGTGATTTAACATACGATGCTTTACAAACACAGATTGTAGTGTTTACTATTGTGTAAATGTACTGACCTGGGACACTCAGAATGATGGTATTATGCTGTGGTTGTGTATACTTGGTGAACTCGACTGTGACTCTGATCAGCCTACGTGAAGAGAAGTGATAGTGCATGTGGAGGGGGGGAGCAAGCACACGCGNGCCTGGGGTTCCGCTTTACATCAGGTAAAAAAGGCCTTTCTTCAGCATTTACTCTAGCAGCTTAATGTTTATGGTGAATAAAACATAAAAACATGCAGCACTGTCATTCTCCTTTTTATGGCTTGGTTTGAAATTTGCCAATGCATTTTTCATANAGGTCTAAGTAGGTGGTATTTTAAGCAGGAGAAAATAGAAGTGGTTGATGCAGATAGACACCAATACATAGTAAATACCTAAATATCCTTAAAAAGTAGTGTTCTTTGTATTGGCTTTTTGTCACTAGAACAAGATCTCTGAGACAATAAAGAGAAAAATCTTACTTTGGCTGGNTCAGGCCTGGTGAAGCCATGCATATTCAGGAGGCACATGGCAGGTCANAGCCACTTTAATTACCAGCAAGGGAACCAGAAGCTGTTGTCCCACAGTTCCCTTCCAGGGCCTGCCCTCTGTGCTCTGGATATCCCACAAGGCCTCACTTCTCAAAGGTCCTACTGCAGTCCACTGGTAGCAGGCTGGGGACCAAGCATTCAACACATTAACTTCAAACTAGCATAGCCAGGTTTCCAAATTTTGCTGTAATTTCATTATTGACCTGAAGTTTNTTTCTGATTCAGATAAATTGAAAAGTGTGATCTTAGACCAGAAACATATTTTAACTGTTATTATAAAATAACCCCAAATTTGGTTGCATATGGTGAGCTTAGTGGTAGTGTTAACCCCAGCATTTATGAAGCTGAGGCATGAGGGTTCAAGTTAAGAGGCCAGATTGGGACTATCGTAATAATGACTTCTAGACTAGCCTGTGTTACATAATAGGATTCTGTCTCAAAAAACAAACCAGAAAGGAGAATCTCATTTTCCTCTGAGTCAGGAACGAATGGAGGCTGTGAGTGTTTTAGGGTTGCAGTGGGGTGCTTGACAGCTGAACCTGTGAAGTCCCAGAGCCCCTGGATCTGCTAGGACAGGTCTTCCCAGTTTGAGTTTTAGAATTTGCTATGTTTATGTGGATCAGACTGGGCTTCCTCACAGTGTGGCAGGGTTGGGCAGTCTTGAAGATTTGGGGCTTGTGTGTCAGTGTGAACAGAAAGCACCGCCAAAGCTACTTNCCTGTTTGCAGTATTCCAGCACCAGCTTGTTTCCTAGAGGGTGGCAGTGTAGACTCTGGTGGGTTTTGTTGTTTTTGTTTTTTTCTTTTTTAGCCCTCCCATCTCTATCCTGACTTTGCATTTCTGCCTCAGCCTCTAGGACAGTGGGATTACTGGCAGGTCCACCACACTGAGCTTTTGCTCACATTTTTAAACAGTCATGGACCCGGTGGTGTCTCAGTCTGCTTTTTGGCCCCAATCATACCTGTACAAGTCAAGCCCACACTCTTTCCTAGGCCCCCAGTTTGTGTCCCATTGCAACAGCTCAAGTGCAGGAGCTCATCTAGTCTAGTCTGGGTGGATTGCTGTGGGTAAAGCTCACAGTTTGGAGACCTGTGAACTCAACATTACCTGCTTTGTTCACCCTCAATGGTAATCTGTTAGGCATGATGTCACTAGTTAGCTATTGCTGTGGAAGAACTGAAAGCCAAACAGTCCCTTGTCCATAGCCATCCTGAGGTCCAGCCAGTTTCAGATGGTTTCTTAGGAGGGGGACTTGGGCATACTCCCTGGGTTATTGTTGCAGTCTCTTGACCCTGCCCTCGAATCTTCCTTTTCCATAAATGTCTCCTATTTGCTTCTATGGAGTTTTCTCAGCCTCCTCCCACTCACAGGAAGGATCCAAAGGCCTCATGCCGTCCTGCTGGAACCAACTTAACCCTTTCTAAAACCTGAACTTCTCATGGATCAACGTATGAATCATTTTATTACACAAGCCTCCTGTGTCTGTTGGACTCCATAGAAGAATAAGATTCAATGACACCTTGGACTGGTTCTGCAAAGCCAAAAAACCTTAGAAAGCATGGAGAGAAACATTTGCATGTTTGAAATGTCTTTTTAAGGTTTATGTTAGTGTTTTCCTTGCATGTATGTGTACCACATGCATGCCTGGTGCCCATGGAGGTCGGAAGAAGACATTGGATCTCGTGGGACTGGAGTTACGGGTGGTTGTGAACCACCATTTGGATAGCAGGAACCAAATCTGTGGCCTCTGGAGGAGCAGATGTGCTCCCAGCTGCTGAGCTATCTCAGCCTCTGTCCTATTTGAAATGTCTTAAGCGATGTCATCTTTCTGAGACCTTGAACACTTGATTTTTTTTTTTTTAATCCTTCCAGTGCTGGGGATTGAACCCAGAGCCTTGAACATTCTAGGCAAATGCTTTATCACTAAACTACGTCCCCAGCCTTTTTGAATAAAAAATCATGTCGGGTTCATCACTTCGGGTTCAGCTTTACCTGGCCACCATTTCTAAACACAAGGACATTGAGAACAGAAGAACTATTCAGAGATTTTTTATTTCCACCAGGTTCCATTTTGAGATGGAGTAATTTATTTGTGTCTCCTTCTGGGATCTGAGAGAGGGAAAAAAAAAAGCCAGCTGACTCTGGCTTAATGCTGCCTGGTAGTGTTAGCAAGACNATTAAGTTCATTAGACCCAACTGCTGTTGAACTTTTTTTTTAAGGGTCTNATTTCCAGCTTCTAAGAACTCTTTAATCCTTCNTGGGTCACCCCCGAACACCTTCCCTGTTCCCATTACACTTTCAGTCTCTGTCCCTCCAGCTTGATCCTAAAATAAATGCAGGACCCTCTTGCAGCTACCAGTTTTATAGTAGGGTTTGATATAGAAACAGCTGTTACGAGTGATGCAGAATAAGGCTGGCAGTGGCAACTACATCTTGACAACTGGGAAGCTGATGTAACAGTCCGCAGCTACTACCTCTGACTAGTACTGACCATAATCCTCTTGTGGCCATGGAGACAGATGGACACACAGAAGACCTCTTATTTTGACTAATAAGTGTGCCCTGTTCACAGTAGGAAGCAAAATGCTAAATGAATGACCAAGGGCAGCAGTGTAGGGAGAAGAGAAGAGATGGTAAGAATCAAACAGACTGTAAGGAAGCACTGCCCTGCACTCCAGTGACAGCTGTAACAAATAGGTTACTTTTCTATTACAGCCTTCATTTGTATCTTAGTGCACTCTAGTGACAGCTGTAACAGATAGGTTACTTTTCTATTACACCCTTCATTTGTATCTTAGTTCCTCTACTTCCTCCTCAGAGGTAGGACTTCCTGTTAGCAGTGGACTCCGATTTTCCATATATTACTTTATATATTGTAGGTACTGAGAAATCCTTGTTAATGAAGTCTGAGCTCAATCATGAGGACTGTGGTGATGTTGACTTACAAAACCTCATAAAGGGAGACTTGGTTCTTTTTTGGGGGGGGGAGTGTTGAAACAAGGCTTCTCTCACAGAGATCCGCCTCTCTCTACCTCCCAAGTGCTGGGATTAAAGGCATGTACCACCACCGCCCAGTGGGAGACTTGTTTCTAAAAAATATTTTTTAATTTTATATGTATGAGTGTTTTGCCTGCATATATGTCTGGAGACCAGAAAGTCAGATTCCCAGCTACTGGAGTACTTGGGTCGTGAGCCGTTGTGTGGAATCTGGGAATTGAACCCAGGTCCTCTGGAAAAAATAACCAGTGCTCTTAACCCTGGAGCCATCCCTCCAGCCCNTTTTTAAAATATTTTTTATGTTGCTTTGTTTTGTTTTTGTGAAACAGGTCTTGTATATGGGATTGCCTTGAAACTCACTGTTAGTGGAGGATGACCTTGAACTCCTGATCCTCCCCACCTCAGAAATGTTAGGGTTGCTGACCATACTGAGCTTGGTAGTCCTTATTCACTTCACCTCCCAGGTCCACTCTTATGCCATCTGTCCCTAAACTCTTCATCTCCCACTCGTGTGGAGGTGAGAGAATATCTCTTAATAAACCAAGTCACTAGTTGAGGATTTTATTTAGAATGTATTCAGAAAGGACTCCAGACAAAACCCACACCAAAGGTTATTTGTTCCAAAGGGCTGGAGAAGTACCTTAGTCCCTTAGTCCCTATCAAACATTCTGCCCATAAAAATGGAGCACATACCAGGAACACCATATATTCAGATGCCAAAATGGAAACAATGGGGCTGGAGAGATGGCTGTTCCAGAGGATTGGGGTTCAACTCCAAGCACCTATTTGGTGGCTCACAACCATTCATAACTCCAGTTTCAGGGCATCTGACACCTTTTTCTGACCTTCAAGGACACCTGGCACACATGTGGTGCACATAAATACATGCAGGCAAAACACTCATCTAGAGAAAAAGACTTTGAAAGCACACCCACCTGTCCAATCAGAGGCTTTGAAAAGAATAGAAAACTGCGCTGGAAAATTGAAGCGGACAAATGTATAGTCAGAATGACCTATTGCGTGCACATGAAACAGGAAGATGACCTTACAAGTAGGCCATGTGTAAGAGCCTAGCCCAAAGCATGACACAATGGCGTATCTTAGACCACACTTATAGCAGTGACAGTAGAAACAGCTGACTTCCGTCAATGAGTTACACAGCCTTCACTGTTGTACACATTTTGTGATTATCAGCTCACTGAATTTTCATGAACTTGCCATAACAACGTAAGCCTAAATAGGATTTCCATTTCAAATGAGAAAACAGGCCCAGAATGGATAAATAATAACCCAAAGTCAAGAAACCATTAAGTGGGAACCCAGATTTGAAGCAGAGTGTCTTAGCTAATGGTTTCAATGCCTGAAGCAAAGTCATCATCGTCATCATCTTCCTTTCTGAACTACTCACTGCACTGTGGAGCCTTCATGTGTGAGTACACCAGACGGAATGGTCTCCCCAGACCAGGGTATGGCGGGCCTGGAAACCCATTCCAGTGGTTGAAANGACTGAGGCCCCTTAACCAGAATTTTCAGAAACATGCTTTTCAGGATGTAAAGGCTATCAGGTGAAAGGACTGCAGCTTCAGGGGAATCCTGAACTGAGACTGACATATTTACAAAGCACCTAGGTCTGCAAGACCTCTGCATGGGGATTCAGAGCGATAAGGCGAACATCCTGTCCTGAAGGAGTTTCTGACCCAAGTGTGAGGGGCAAAGCAAGACTCTTCTGCAGAGCAGAGCTGCTGGGCTAGGGGCTGGACCAAAGCAAGGGACAGCAGATGTTCTTCCCCTGGAAGTTCACATGGAGGTNCTGGAGTGTCACCTGCCAACGGCATGCAGAGGTGACCTCCTCCACATGGAGCCCGGTAGCATTCAGTGGCTCTCAAGCTGGAGAGCAGGTGGGCAGAGTGTAAGCACCAGGATGTGGAGTGTTGTTGGTTTCAATGTACCACTCCCACGCCTTGGGCGGGGGTCACAGCACAGACTACACACCTTCAGTGTTTCAGTGATGATCGACACTGTGCAGTCCAGTGTACTACCCAGTTGATTCTCCAGTAAGGTCTTGAAACAGTTCAAAAACGTTTGTGTAAAAACTTGTGAANCNTAAGATTTGGGCTGGGTTGTAGCTCAGGAGTGTGCTTGCCTAGAACACACAGGCCATGGGTTCAGTCCCCTGCGCCACATAAACAGGATGTGGTGGGCACACACCTGTAATCTCAGCATTTGGGAGGCAGAAGCAAGAGGATCAGAATTCAAGGTCACCCTCAATATATAGTAGACTTTGAGTCCAGCCTCAAACCTACCTCAAAAAGAAGGAAGAGAGGAAGGGAAAAAAATTAAAAAGTGAAATATTTATGTGGACGGAGGGAGAAAAGCAAAGAAGATGCCCGTGTTTAACATGCCTCTTGCCTAACTTCACTTCCTTGTGTAATCTACTGATCCTGGACTTTAGTTTCTGGATCAGTCTTTGAAATTGTGCTCTAAAAACACAAAACTACATTTTCTGGTTGAAACTTGGAGAATTTTTTGCTGATAAACAGTTTGCACCAAGGGAATGACATGACATGCTTGCATTACATTTCATTACTTGATATTTCATCACTCTGTGATGTTAACAGAAAACGGATGGCATCTATTGTGACAGCATGAGAAGAATATCTTTGTTTAAAGGAGAATGTCAAAAATGTGTTAAAGGCATTATAAACTATGCTATGTCATAAATATATAATGAATGTGTGTATTAATATATAATAAATCCTGTTGGAAGTTATGATTATTTGGACAAAGTGAACAAGCACAAGGTAATTATTCTGCTAATTTTTTATTAGGAAATAACATTTTATGCAGAATACACTTCAACTACAGCTTGAAACTCCAGGATCACACAAATGAGGGCAAATTTGAGAGACGAATGCCTGCGTTAGTTACTAGGGCTGGGGTGTTTGACCAGTGCCTCAATCTTTTTTTTCTTTTTTGAGACAAGGTCTCTCTGTTATGTAGCTCTGGCTGTCCTGCTGCTCACTCTGTAGATCAGACTGGCCTCAAACTCACCTGACTCTGCCTCCTGAGTACTGGGATCAAAAGTTCACACAACTATGCTCTGCCTGAAAGTTTTAAATATCCTTTCTAGCCATCTCATGTATGAGCCAAGAAATAAACACACTTTCCCCCAAATAGAACAAGTCTTTATTCTTACTACTTTAAAAAGCCTCGTACTTGCTCACTCTGTGCTTGTGCCCTTCAAAATTTTCACAATGATTTTCTCCTCAGTAAGGAAAACATGCTAGATCCTGTCACCAGTGTGTTCAACACACACACACACACACACACACACACACACACACGCAGAGAGAGAGAGAGAGAGAGAGAGAGCGAGAGACCCATTGTAGTCTCCGTTGATCGCCTCTTTGTTTTAGATAATCTAATAAGGACATTAGGTCTCCCAGCATGAACCCCTCGAAGTCTGCCTGGGTACACAGCACATGCTGATTGGTGCTTTCCCAGCCTTTCTGGTATAAGGTAAGCAATCCTATTGCCAGGGTTTTGAGAGCCTAGTTTTGTCAGAGGCTGTTGTAGGGAAGCCTACGATGGTGTGNAAATGCTGGACCATCCTGGGTGCCTCTAAGCTTGGTCCCGGAAGATTATAAATGCACTCTTAAGATATCCCTGGAGTGCTCCAAGGATATGACACATTAAATCACTTTCATGCTTTGTTGTTGAACAAGGATCTTCCCTCAATGCCGAGCTCTGCTAAGAACATTTCATTATATTGTCTAGACAAAGTCCAAATGTGTGAGACAGGCTTGTCAATTTAGATAACCAATTTGTCTCTTCTTTAGGTACATCCAGAGGTAAAGTAAATTAACATCACATTTTAATTTTCCATTAATTGTAGCAGGCTTTTTTGGACCACATGTCCCCAAATCATGACACAGAGACTTATTAATTATGAAAGCTTGGTCTTAGCTTAGGCTTGTTTCTAACTAACTCTTGTAACTTAAATTAACTCGTTTCTATTAATCTACATGCTGTCACGTGGCTCATGGCTTTTACCTCTTCTCCTGCATGTCCTGTTTCCTCAGCATCTGGCTGGGGACTCCGCCTTTCTTCTTCCTGGAGACCTCTCTGTCCCCAGAAGTCCCTCCTATACCTCCTGCCTAGCTATTGGTCATTCAGCTCTTTATTGAACCAATCACAATAACACATCTTCACACAGTGTAAAGGAATATTCCACAGCAATTAAATATCTTTAATACATGTGTGGTCTCCAAGCTATGATGATTCAACCTATTTTCTATGATAAGGGTAAGAAACATCTCTTTATTATAGAGTTCAACAAATCCTATGAGATTTATAGATTCAAGACTATCATTAAACAGGCTTTGTGTTAGATTTCTATCCAACTGTAGGCCATGTTCTTAGCACATTTAGGGTGAGCAAGGCCTAGGTATGCTGTTATGTAGGCTAGGTCTACTAAATGTAGTTTTGACTTAAGATATTTCATCATACAGTAGCTTGATCAGGATANTGTGAACTGAGTGGCACCAATAATGGGTTCTGTCTCATGCTCTCATTCTCCCCTGTGGCAGTCTCTGGATGAGGCTGCCTAGAGACAATGTTTACTACTTTGTTCCATTGATTGTTGCTTTCCTGCAAGTTTAGCTGCAGTTTTAACCTGATGTCCCTTGCTAAGTTTTTTTTGTTTGTTTTTTTTGTTGTTTTTTTTTGGGGGGGGGTTGTCATCCCTCCACATCGTGAAAGTTCTTTCACAAGTTTACAGCTCACTTGATGGTGAGTGCTGGTGATTGCTAAATGTACAGACACTGCTCCTGACACACCACGGCAGACTTCTGCCCCGATGCCTGCTTCCTGGTGGGTACTGAGGACCCACAGCAGAATGATCAAGACCTACTGGGCAACCTTCCAGTTTTCTTCCCGTAGACTTATTCTCACACCAAGGCAGATCACCATAGTAAACCACCTCAAGAAATCACTGATCCACTTAACAAAAAGCAGACAGCCCAAGCAATAAACCCAATTTGACTGAGAACTATAAAGATGTCAACAATTAAAAAAAGAAAGTTCTGTTTATGGTGGTGACACTCATGTCTTTCCCTGGGAGCCAGAGGCTGATTTGTAAAACTGATTGACTGTGGCCAGCAATGTGACAATGTTCTGGTTCCTGAGAGATATGTTTCTGCTGTGGCGGAAGTGATTGTGCCAAATTCTAAATTGTGGCCAAGAGCTGAGTTAGCTGAACCACCAACTTTTTCTTGTCAGAGCCAAAGTTAAACTGTATTCATGAAGCCAGGGCCTGGGTTATAGTTTATTGATGGAGTGTCTGCAGTATGTGTCAGAGGAAGGGGGAGGTTGGGGGGGGGGCATCTCTGCGACCACCACAGCCAGTGAAGTAACGCTCCGAGGGAGAGAACAAGGTAGTTCAGTTCAACACAACTAAGTAGCTGGTGCTGGTTCACACTTCAGGAGTCTGGCCCCGATTAGTTTATTTTAGGCATGTTTAAGCATAGCATAATTTGGTGGAAAATTTCCTGGTGATCATTAACTCAATCCCATGGGCACAATAAAGCACACATAAATCTCCTTGAGGAACAAAGTAAACTAAAGAAAGACCAGAGGCGACTGCATCGACATTCTTTGTAAAGTCTATGTGACACCTTCCATAAAGACGGGTTTATAGGTTGATGGCAAAACCTCATGATAAGCACTTAAGGGAGGATTGGGTGTGGTCCTGGACACACACTGCAAAGGTCACCAGGCTATTAACCACATCTGTTCCCAGCCTTCTGGGTGGATGACAGGCTCTGCAGCCCTCCCTTTAAAGGAACAACCCCGTGTTTAACTTTCCAGGTTCCCTCATGCTCCTCTGTGAGCACAAGGACTTCTGTGCCTCTTACACTGGTCTAGCATTTACAAAATCCTGGACTCAACTCCCAACACAACGAAAGAAGAAAACACTAGCATACTGGCTCTGCCTTTTGATTTTCAGAAATAGAATTTTATTGACAGTCAAACAGGGTATGTCATATAAAAACTCCATCAAACCACTCCATTTCATTCATTTAATGTTTACACAAAAATAAACTTCCACATGTTTTCGACGCTTAAAATGAAATTATTTCTCATCAAATATTAACCTCTGATGAAATTTCCCTTTTTTACCTTTATGGTCCAGGCTTGCAGATATATTGAGTAAAAGCTGCCCCCCTCCCACATGCCCTATATTTAAATGGTGATTTGTAGACAAAGCATTTTCCTGAGAAGCTGCAAAACTGCGAGGGTAGCATTCACACGGGGCTCAGCCAACCTGTCAGAAATCAAAAGGCTCCAAAAAGGAAGACCCGCACTTCCTGTGTAACAGATTGGAGAAGAAGTACAACTCGTGCCACTGCATTGGCTGCCTCTGAGCTCCCGGGAGTCCCAAGAGTTTCTCATTTTTAGAATTAATTCAGTCCTCCAGTTCTCCCTCCAGTAAGCTGCTCCCTGGGAAAACAGGAAGTTGTCTTTCTCCTCTGAGGCCACGAATACTTGGTGAAAAGAACCCACTGTTGAGTGCTGACCATGACAATGTGCCCATGAGCCAAACAGGTCACCTACAGATGATGGGCTCTTTACAGCTCCACCATCGTGAGGAGCCAACAAGTCAAGATGATCACACAAGCTGGTGTGTATGGTGACCCTTTCACAGGAAATGTTTCCCATTGAGTTACAGATCTCAGCTCCTAGACTTTAGGATGGGCTTCTAGTACTAAAACAATCTTTCCTGGATTTCTAGTTCCACATATGAGTTTTCTTTGAGTCATGGCTTCTGAACTAACTTCCACATCATTCATTCCTGTTCCCTACCAGAGAACTTAAATCACTGAAAAAAAAAAATTAAAAAGCAGAGTGAAAGGAATTCAAAATTCTCTCAGGAAGCTCTAAGTTATGTGGGGTGTGACCATTTCCTGCAGAGTATGTGATGGATGACTCTCAACATGTTCTTAAGGAACAGAAGAATAGGCCATGCTCAAGTCAACCAAGAGTCCTCTACTGCAAGCACTTCAGAGGAATGTGAGAATTACAAGGTTTCTGATTCAGTACAAGTATATAATTTTAAAGTATACTTGAAAGTTTAAAGATGTCCAAATTAAGAGGTTTAGAAATCACTGAAAACCACAGACAAGGTTTAGGAAGCAGATGGCTGTGACCCTCCCTTCTCGCCTAATCCACGCCTGGTTTTGCACTCCTCACAGGTAAGTAGGCAGTGCCTAGAAGAGAAGCAGAAACAGGTGGTGACTTCTGCNCTGACAATGGAAGCTCTTCGTGAGTGTCCGTGCCATATGTATGTGCTTGCATGGGCATGTGCTCATGTGCGTGGGGGTGTACATGCTGTGTGGGTGCACGTGGAAGCCGGAAGTTGACATCGGCTGTCANAGCTTTTGAGACAAGGTCTCTCACTAAACCTGGAGCTCATTGATCAGGCTGGACTGGATGCTCAGCTTTTAGGTGGGCCCTAGGATCCAACACAGGTCCTCATGCTGGCACAAAGAGGAACTTCACTGGCTGAGCCATCCCCAGTTCTCCAAGCTCTCATCTTACCGTAGTAAGCAATGTGTAGAGACATTTTCAATTCTACAGTTCACAGGCTTACTTTTTTTTTAATGGAATAATAGTTGTTTCTTGGGTTACAATTAGCCAAATTTCATTCAATAATGANGTTTATNTTGAAACAGATGGTTGTGTTTCTACACAGAGTCACACATAAACTAAATAAACATCATGACTCTTTGACACTGAATCACTGGAGTAATTCCTACCACAACAAAAAATACATCATAAAATGTTCCAGGTGTGGTGGTGCACTCCTGTAGCCCCAGAGCTTGGGAGCTAAGCTGAGTGGAGGCCAGGCTGGGCAGTATAGTGAGGTTCTCGTCTAAAAAAATAATAAAAATACACACCACCTTCTCTTGGACTGCAAGTTCGTTAGGAGCCTGCCATCCTTTTACTTCACTATAGTCTCAACTCAAATGGTCTTGTGAATCATTGCCTCTGAGAAGAGAGGACAGTGGCCTTTCACAACAGGGCTTAGCCACTGGTTACCACGTACCAAAAGGCAGCCCATAGTGCAGCTTTTGATGCCAGAAGCAGGCAGGCAAAATAGCTACAGAGTGTTAATCTGAAAGTGACCCCAGAGACCATTTAACCTCAACCACTTCCTTCTATGGACATGAAGTATAGAACCAATGTCTAGAGACTGTCTGGAAAATGCAGATTTCATCCTGGTTCCAGAACCCAATGTTGGGTTCATAGCAAGAAAAAGTCCCAAAATGGAAGAAGGAAAGAAGAGTCAACACAATGCCTCCTTCGCTGACAATGCCTTTCTCTGTTTCCCCTGTACACATCAGAATCCTGGGCCAACTACTCNGTAAGTTGACCCCAAAACACAGCTTTGCAAGGATGGACCAACACTGGAGTTGTTCATAAACACAGAGTCAACGCCTCTCTGCTGGCCTTGCAGCCATCAAGGGAAATGTCAGGGTTTGGAAACAAATAGGAGACTGAAGTCTTGTCTTCCTACAGCCACCTGTGCTGATATATTGTATACCCTAACAAATTTACCTGAGAGATCAGAGAGACAAAGGAACAAGCCACCACTCTCCTAGACTGAGTCAATCTCATGTAGTCCAGGGTGGCTTTGAACTCACAGAGATTCAGATGGACCTCTGCCTCCCAAGTGCTAGGATTAAAGTTGTGTGCCGCCACTGCCTGGCTTCTATGTTTAATCTAGTGGCTTGTTCTGTTCTCTGATCTTCAGGTAAATTTTATTAGGGTACACAATATATCACCACAGCCACCAATGTCTTCTGAGAGTCTCTGCACAGTTCTGGACTGCATGTGACTTATAGGGCAGGGATGATGGTTAAAGTCCACCCACTTCTACCGGACCAAGGACCGTAGCCCTCTCAAGTCACCCAGCCAGGAGGACAACTTGACCTTGACATTGAGCCCAATATTGTTTTTGCTGTTGCCCCTCAAGTAGAACTCACTGTAACAGGCCCAGTAGAGTGCTTCCTAGCATACACAAGGTCCTGTGTTTAACCCTCAGCACCACATACAATAGGCTATTACAGTGCTGGTGTTGTACAGGCACACACAACAGGCGTTCCCCTGGAAGGCAAGCACTCAGGAGAGGGGGGAGGCTACAAAGTTCAAGGTCATCCTTGGACTGCATGGCAAGTTTAAAAGTAGCCTGGGCTACATGAGATGCTCTCTAAAAGAAAACAAGAAACCGAGACACGTGAGGGGTCTTTAGAGGAATGTGTCCCCAACTANTTCTGTGACACGACAGTAGAAACAGTACTTGCTNGAGTGTCATGAATAAGCATTTTCCTTCCCCATGACACCCTGCAGAAGCTCTTCTGGTCATCATTTTGGACGGATGAGAAACCTGAAGACTTGAGTTGAAGAAAAGTGTGGTAGAACTAACTGGCTTTCAGCCCAAGTTCCCTAGGAGCACAGGCCACACTGTAAACTCTAGGCCTAGGAGCCCTACTGCTTATGTCCCTGTGGAGAGTAGGTATAGCTATCAGGATACACTGTGTGTGTGTGTGTGTGTGTGTGTGTGTGTGTGTGTGTGTGTGTGTGTATGCGTGTGTGTGTGTGTGAGCACACACACATGTGATATTAAGGGCTCTGAGAAGCTCTGCAGTAAGGAAGAAGGTTTAAATGGTGAGCAACTGTGCAATGACAGAAGACATATCTGCTCACAAAGGAATTCCTCAGAGATTTCTACAAGGCCTAGAATGTAGTAGGTGCTCATTAAATACACATTAAGTAAATGGAATAGGTGATTAAGTTAGGTAATNGATAATTATTAAAGTTAAATAGTAATAAATTAAAGCTTGAGGGTTTTTTCTTAAGAAATAAAGTTGTTAATGTGCTTAATATTACAGAAAGTAATCTTTCACTTCACTTGTTTGTTTTGTTTTCTTGAGACAGGGTCTCACTATGTAGCTCTGGCTGTCCTGGAACTCACTGTGGAGACCAGGCTGCTTGGCCTCAAACTCACAGAGATCCTCCTGCCTCTGCCTCCCAAGTGTTGGGATTAAAGGCGTGCGCCACAACACAGGCTACTCCACTTCTTCTTATCTCTATTACAATCCCTCCGCCAGACTACAAACCTGTTATGCTCGGGACCAAAACCAGCACCACGGAGCTGATCCTCAAAGGAGTGGAATTTGCTCTGGCACACTCTTATATAGGAAGCCTTCCCAAGGCCAAATCCTAGGAGACCAGCCACTGCAAAAGCAGGTCAGGAAACACAGACAAGTCATTGAAAAGCTCAGAAGCCTGTCCATTAACTATTGCCTCCACCTTCCTAACACTGGTCACTTTTACAGTAAATCAAGCCTCTCCTAAGGACAGGTGCGATCTCTGCTTTGCGCTGACATGAGGAGGCCCCGGGGCAGAGCACACACTGGGGCTGTGCCTGAGTGAACATCCAGGGTGTGACTCCATTGTCAAACTAACAGCCTAGGCTGTCAGGGGAGGGAGGGTGGGTCTGGGTCGGGTAGCCTCTATGTCATGGGGTGGTGAAGCCTCTTGGCGTTGTTGGGTTTTTTCCTCTCTTGCCTCTGGAAAAAAAATAACCCTCTTCCCCTCTACAGGAGGGAAACCTCCTGTAGGAGAAAGCTTCAATCTGTTCCTCTAGCTGGAAATGAGACTCAATTTGTAAACTGGATAATTCTTCTAACATAAACCATCTATGTGTACCAAGGAGAAGAAACCTAGACATTGCAGTAAATTTCTCATTAAAATGTCTCTGCTTTAAAGAAATTACTCACTTTTTAATGTGAACCCTAGAAAATACTTTTTAAAGACTAATCAAGCCAAGAGAACAAAACATAACCCCCTAATGAAACTGCTTGTCATTCAAAGGCTTTCCTGTTGACAGTCTTACTGCCACTGTTGCCACGCTCACAGGTTCCACAGCTGTGTGTTTAACAACAGACTAAAAACAATACTCGAGAAAAAAAAAATCTGCATCTATTCCAAACGTGTACAGTTTTATGCATCACTCCCAAACATGTCATACAACAACCACGAACACAGTGTTTGTACTANATCATGTGGTAGAGGTACTTGGAGTTTTGTCTTTAAAGTGGGTAGAAGAATNTGCACCAAAAGATGTAAATGCCCACCACTTGTAAGAGAGACTTNGGCCCCTGCAGATGTGGGTACCTGTGGGTCCTGGAGCCTATCTCTCATGGATACTGAGAGAAAACTGTACATATCTTGCTAGTCTTAGCTCATGCTTTAAAGATGACAGTGACCCAAGTCCCTGCTGTTAACGTGCAGATCAGAAAGTGCTGGGATGAACCAGGAAACTGCAGGCCAGCAGTGGAAAATGAAGAGTGCTTTGTCAGAGTCAGTCCAGGCAACACGCTTAAGCTGGACATTCATGTCCTCAGTTCTTATAAACTTTGTCCAAATCAATCTGTTTTTTCATTTGTTTTAATGCTGGGAAATGAACTCGGGGCCTTGGTGCTTCAAATCACCTAGCTACCTCCCCAGCCCAAATCTGNTTTTATGACTTACGTGCAACTTTAGGTAATGATCCAAATCTTGGATTAGCAGCTAAATAACCTGAAGAGTAATACAGAAATGTATTATTTTATTTAATAATTTATTTAAATTTGTAAAGAAAACATCCAAGCTTAAGATATAACATCTCTGAGATGTGCACATTATTAATCTGAAGAGATGATTTTAGGAGAGTTACAATTCAACATGTAGTTGAAGTTAACCCTCAGAAGCCATCTCNGGCAAATGGTAAATATTGGCTTTAACATGTGGTAAGCAATATGGAATCCACAATTAAAGGCCAATTGAAATTGAAAGAGACTAGTCACCATGCTCTACTTTTAAGAGTAACTCAACAGAGTAAGTTCAACTTAGAGGTTCACAGTATATACATCACAATTTAATTCTTATTAATTAATTAATTAATTAATTTATTTATTTATTTAAGGCTCTCTGTGTAGCCCTGGCTGTTCTAGAACTTGCTATGTAGACCAGGCTGACCTTGACCTCATAGATCTACACACTTCTGCGGCTCCCAAGTACTAGAATTGAAGGCAGGTGTCACCAGGCCAAGCTCATCACAATTTTTCAATGAAAACATTATAGCTTGTGCTAGGCACTAGGCAGGTTAGCTGGCTTCTAAATATGTCCACACCATAACCTTGGCAACTTTGGATATGTTATATTACAGAAAGAAATGAAGAGTATAAAGTAGGATTAAGTCGCCTAGTCAGATGACTCTAAGGCAGGGAGATGGCCCTGAATGGGNCAGGTGGATTAAACATAATCACAATTATGTTGGCATTGAAGAGATCAGAGGTGGAAAAGCTTGGCTCAACATAGCTGGCTTTGGAGACATAGCAAGAGCCAAGGAGTGTAGGTAGCCTCTAGAAGTTGAAGAGGGGNAAAAAGATGAACTTCCACAAGAAACACAACTGTATCCCTACCTTGATTTTAGCCTAATGAGATCCATTCTTCCTTTAAAAAAATATTTATGTATTCATGTATATCAGTGCTCCGTCTGCATGTACACCTGAACGTTGAAAGAGGGGATCAGATCCTATTACAGATGGTTGTGAGTCACCATGTGGTGACTGGGAATTGAACTCAGGACCTCTGGAAGAGCAGCCAGTGCTCTTAACCACTGAGCCATCTCTTCAGCCCCAGGTGACGCCCATTCTGACTGTGGCCTCTGGATAATAAATATGCTCTCTTAAGCTATTGTGCTCACAGTGATTTATTTTAGCAGCTGTAGGAAGCTAACATACAACCCTGAATAGCACAGATGCAAGAGGTTGGGTAGACTTGGGGTAGGTGGAGATTTATAAGACCTCATTCCATAGATTCTGGCCATGTTTCTGCATCAAAAATAATTTAACAAAAATCTTGGTAGTAATTGGTGAATTCATTTCTACAAAAAGACTTGTCTTCAAGTTATAAAAATGAAATCATATTTAATACAAGACCTTTATGGATAAGGATAACAGCAACCAAAGTGGAATTCTCCTAGACATGTGACATGCTGATTTTCAAGAAAAAAGAAAAAGAAACAGGATATTTCCCCCTCATGTTTATAGACATTGTTTTTTCCTTTTTTATTTTTTCAATGACATCTATCTTTACTAAAAAAATTTTTTCTGACATTTTTAAAATCATGGCAATGAGTAGCATTCGATAAGTTGCTTACAGAGGGTCAGGTCCCCTGGAAGACATAGGGACTTCTCTAAGAGACAGGCACTGTTGGAGTCTCTGTGTCAACCATAAGAGATGGCCACCAGCTCAGGGACTTGAGATAAGGTGAATTTATTATCTTACAGGTCTTCAGGTCAAAAGTCCAAACTCAGTACAGGGACAAGCCAAGGTGATAACTGCAGTCCTAAATAGGCTGCCTTCTTTTCTGAAGATGCCAGCCCCGCCCCCCCCACTCCTTAGCTCAATGTTGTGGTTTGAGTATGAAATGACTCCCACAGGCTCATGTGTTTGAACATGTGGTTCCCCAGATGGGGGTGCTGTTTGGGTTGTAGAAACTTTAGGAGTGGAACCTCANTGAAGGAAAACGGTCTCTGGAGATGGCTGTTGAGGTTTCATAGCCTGACTGGACTTCCTGCTTCCTGATAATAGTCACAGTGTGACCAGGTCCCTCACTGTCCTGCCACCATCCTTTCTTAAACAATGAGCCAAAATAAGCCCCTCCTTCCTTAAGCGGCTTCTGTCATCATGGCAACAGGAACAGTAGCCACTACATTCCTGGCCCTTTCAGCCAGTCATGCTGAGTCCAAACCTGCTGCCTCTCTAGTTATGCCTCGNGGTCCCCTTCTCCATTTACAGCCCCTCTTTAGACGGAAAAACAATCAATGACAATCTATTTTTTAAAGTCAGCTAACAACCTCAATGGCATCTGTAACTCGAATTTCCCTTTATCAAATAATCAAATACATTCAGTCTTTCCAGAGATGAGGAATTCTTTTGTAGAGATAGACACTTTAGCTCGTTGTGGAATAATCTTTTTGTACCCTGTGAAGATGTGTCTTTGCCAAGGTGCCTTCTGATTGCTTTAATAAAGAGCTAAATGACCAATAGCTAGGCAGGAGGTATAGATGGAACTTCCAGACACAGAGAGGACTCTGGGAAGAAGAGAGGCAGAGAAACCAGNCAGATGTGGAAGGAGTCAGACACACAGAATGGGAGAAAGGTAGAAGCCATGTGGTAGAATATAGATTAATATAAATGGGTTAATTTAGGTTATAAGAGCTAGTGGGACAAGCCTAAGCTATAGGCCAAGCTTTCATAATTAATAAGAAGTCTCCGTGTCGTTATTTGGCAGCTGGCTGGTGGGACAGANAGAGACTCNTTGCAGTAGCTAAAAACAACCAAAAGCCTGCATGAAACAAAAATCTTCAACTAATAAAATAAATGTCCAAGGGNTGCAGGGAAGGCTACAAAAACTAGGCTCTCTGAAGTTAAAGCATTAGTAAACACCGACTCTTACCTTGGTGGACAAGTCCCTGGGTGACAAGCATGCTTACAAGAGAAAAAGGCAGAGCTGTAAAACAAACAAACAAACGCCCCTCAATATTAGTATCTTAACACATGGTCCCTTGAGGACAGACTGTTCAACGGGTACAAACACATCTCCAAGCATGGTGACCTGAGCCCNATCCCCAGGACCCACAGGTGGGAGGACTGAATCAATTCCTGTAAGCAGTCCTCTAACTCCACGTGTAAACCANAGTACATGTCCATGCATGCGTGCACATCTTCACCAGACACCATTTGAAAAGACAAACAACTTGGCCCTTCACCTAGAAATCAAGGCTAGTTTGTCTAAGATTTTTTTTCTTACCTAACTTGGCAGCGAGTTTTATTCACTTTTNTCCCCCCAGACAGCCTTGTAGCCCTGGCTGTCCTGGAACTCACTCTGTAGACGAGGCTAGCTTGAATTCACAGAGATCCACCTGCCTGCCTCCCAAGTGCTGGGATGAAAGGTGTGCCACCACACTCAGCGTTATTCACTTTGTATGTTACTAGTCAACAAATATTTCTTTAAAACTACANGGAGAATTTTCTTGGGATTTATGCCCATCGCTCAGCCTGATGCACGGCATTAATCTACACTGACACCCCACATTCAGCTCGGTCTCTGACACCCATGCTTATGAAGCCCTTTATATGCACAGGACTCCATCCGACATNGGTCTCTTAGCGTGTGTTCACTTAGCCGTAAATGTGGGAGTTACTTTTACATACATATATATATATGTAAAATATATGTGTGAAANTATATATGTAATATATAATATATATATAATACATATATATAATCTTTTCTTTTTTGGTTTTTCGAGACAGGATTTCTCTGTATAGCCTGGCTCTTCTGGAACTCATTTTGGTAGCCCAGGCTGGCCTCTAACTTAGAGATCTACCTGCCTCTGCCTCCCCGAGTGCTGGGATTAAAGGCGTGCTCTGTCCCTGCCCAGCTATATTTTGATATTTTCAATCCTACACACATTTTGAAAAGCAATACCATGCACTTCTATAGAGCCTTCTTTTAGATGCATTAATTATTTCTCTCTAGATACANCCCTATATTTTGCTTCCTATCTCTGTCATTATTTAATTTTTTCTGAGCCATTTGAAATTTGCAAATATCATCACTGAATATTTTAACAGATAGCTTCTAAAATCAGGTTAATGTCCCCTGAACAACCACCATACCACTAGCACAGTCAAGAAATTTCTGTTTGAATACAAAGACACAAGAGGAATGGTATTAACTAATACACAATCTATATTCTAATCTCTCCAGCTACTCTAAGAATGTCCTTCATAGCTGCAGGTTTTTTTCCAGTGTGGAAGATCAAGGATTATGCATTGTGTTNGATGTCCAATCTGTTTCAATCTAGGGGCAGGTTCCTGTTGTTTCTGTTTTGATTTCTGTCTTTCATAACGTTTTGTTCCACCTTTGGCACATTGACGGTTAGGAACAGGCTCCACTCCCGCTGAGCACAGGCAGTGTTTAGGTAAGGCTTTTCGTGTAGTCTACTGAGTCTGGCATAAAGGTTTCTAGTTTCACATTTCTCCCAGAATGTGTCAGATGGCNTCTTCCAAAAGCAAGAGCCTTCCTAGCAACCGAGGCGAGTCCGACATGGCAGGCTAACTGACATGTAAATCTACCAGGTCAGTTAAACTCCTGGCTCAGAGCTTAGCAGCAAAGACATGAGATTCTAGAAAAACGATCAATAATCACAGTGATGCATGTTGGATACCAAATTATAAGTGGTTGATACAGACTATGAATGGTTTGATATCGAGAATACTGCACAGTCTCAGTTACACCTCTGTCAATAATCTACACAGTACCGGGTTGGATGAATAGGTTCCATTATGCCACTCTCAAATGTCAAATTATGAATTTATTAAACCAAAAGGGATTTTAATAGAGCCTGGTCTTATGTAAGGCAATCCCAGGATGAGGAAGCAACTCAGCAGAAAATAATAATGTAGAGAGAAGTGTTGATGGATGCTGCCAGCTCCAGAATCAACAAACAATTCTGAGGTATCCCGTGTGTGTGAGGCTGTGGGCTGAAGGCCAGACGAGACTGACACCACTTCTGAGCTGAGACTCTGGTGGAATTTACGAAGGTCTGCTTTGTGGTGGCAAGACATGTTATATAATATTCTTGGCCTGTGTTCTTGCTTCCGTGAAAGGAAGAGTCACGTATGCATCTGTTTTCACTGGGTGAGGTAAAGTGCTAGGGAACTGCATATTATCTCTGCCTGACAAGAATAGCANGGATTCAAACTGTAAACCTCCATCAATTCCATAGTTCTTTAGAGATTTATGCAAAATTCCTGCTCAAAATTAAGTGGTCATCATGATTCTATTCTGATATGACACGGAGATATTCTCTTGTTGCAACATTAATTATTACATCATCAATTGTTAATTTATTTACTTAGTAAATTTATTGAATTAAATCAACAAATTGTTGATTATTAAACAATTAAGACCCCGAGGGCGTGAGTACCTCTCTTCCAGAAACTCTCTTCTTGACATTCTCGGATAATCTTGGCAATCTCTCCTCTGTGGATGTGCAGTTTTGATTTGGGGCAAAACAACAGGCTCTGTAGAGAAAGACAGTGTGGGTTAACTGAGCTCAAGCACCCGGGAGGTTGAGGCCAGAGGACCCTGAGTACAAGGCTGGGCTAAACAGTGAGCTCCTATCTCAAAGCAAAACCAATAAACAAAAACCAGACAATAAAAAATTGAGGTCAGGAAAGTCTCCAACGTGTTCCCTCTGGAGGGAAATGGGATGTCTCCTCTCCTGACTGGTCACCAGCACGGACCAGTGGCCACTAGCCACTGCTTTCNAGCTGGCCTTGCCGCATAGGCTTGGACAAGGTGGAATTTCTGCTTGAGAGACAGGGCGGTTCAGTGATCAAGGTGTGCAGAACAGCTCTCTTAGGCTGAGTGCCACAAGCAACCAGGTCTGTACTCTGCTCCGGGCTGTCCAGGGTTCACTGTAATCACAATGATTACATTACAATATAATGCTGGCTTCCTCCTTTTCCTACTTAAGCTCCAGCTCACTGGTGTATCTGTGGTAA
>LZPO01098052.1:20206-37186 GCA_001675575.1 Neotoma lepida
GGGGATGGGGAGATGGCAGGGGAGAGATGCAGTTTTCACATGGAGAGAAGGAGTACCTTCCCACTTTTCATGAAAATACTTATTTATCTTAGCCCTTCTGCTATGTCAAACATGGGTATGATTTCTTCGCTTTAGTTTGGAATTCTTCACGCTTGACCGGTTCCTAGGTCCAAAATTAAAAGTGTAAAAGTTTTGAAGAACTCTGGAAAAACTCTCTGGGTTGAATCTTGAGAATTTTTTTCCTATATATATTATGAAATAAGATTCCTCTGTTTTCAAAGGTTTAACCCTTTTTATCATTATTTAAATGGAAGAGGCAATGGATGATAAGTTGCTCAGGCCTGAAGATTTACAATAAGTCAAAAATGGATCCCAATGAGAGGTATTAAAGCTAAAAGGTTAGACAGGATAATTCATAGAATCAAGCTAATATGCCTTCTGTAGTNGAGAATCTCTAGTGTAGGACAGGGGAAAAATAACCTTTCATACCTCACTCGCTGCCTTCTGCAGAAAGCCCTGGAAGCCATCCAGAGGCCGACTTAGTGCCTCAGAGAACACACAGGCTGTAATGCTGGCCCTTTATCCTATTGACTATGCTGTATCTAGGCAGAGGGAAACTTGATGAAGAGTGGAAAATTAGAGTAACACATATTTTAGAGCAGAGCTGTGCTCCCATCACAGTGAGTTTAAATGTGCACAGTGAATGGCATNGCTTTCCACATTAACAGAGACGTAATTATTACCTATTTGTAAAAGGGCAGCATATTTTACCCAGGANGTTGGTAAGAAAAATCAGGCTAAAGTCAGCTGAAACTTTATGTGTATAATGATTATTTAACTAAAAATGGTCATATACTCACATACTCTGATACCTGGACTTTTGTGTATGTGGCATTTACACACTAATGTTGGGGAAGGGAGCAAAGAGCCTGCTTACTTAAGCCCTGGCATACCTCTGCAACCAAGCCAGTGAAAAATCCTGAAAGCAAAAGAGAGTTGCTACAAACACTCTTCCTTTAGGCTGACATAGACTTTCTTTCTGTCCAGCCCTCCCCCCAGGCAGCCTTTCAAAGGTATTCCCTATAAGGTACAAACTGTTTCCCTACGGAATGTTCTACCCATTTTCTTCTGCTTTGCTATGTGTCCACCAAGCTCACAGGGGCTTAAGTGATGAGGTATTATCACCCACATGGGTTTGCGTGGGACTTTCTTAGTGAATTACTCAGCCAGAGCAGGCTGTGATACAAGCCTTGCTCACAAGCCTCGGGACAGAAAATAGCACAGGGGAGGAAAAGAACATTGGAGGCAGTAGTTAATGAGAGGTTAGAGAACCAATGGCTCTATCTGGGGAGCTGCGGCCTGGTGGAGGAACCCAGCACACACCTGGACACAGGACTGCCATACTTGCTTACGCAGCATTATGGGAAGGCGTTTATTTCAGGATTTTACAGCACCAGATATTTAAGTCAGGCCTGAAATGGATGGGAAGTTGATCCTAAACACCTCAGGCTCAGAAATCTTTCTTCCCTTTTCCAAAACATTACATATTCAGCTTGGGGCCTCCTGATAGCATCACTGCAATATAGCAATTTCTCTCAGGTAGTAGAAATGAAGGGAATATAACATTTGCTAATTATATTTTTCATCCTTATGTAACTAACCTGAGAGCTGTAATATATTTCTGAAACCAACAGGTCTGATAAATGGTCAATCCACTTCAGCTTCCATCCATCTCACTCTCCCCACACCCTTCTGCAATGAAAGCTAAGGTAAAAGAAAAAAAATGCACTGCTTAATAAGTCAGAATACAATAGAACTTGTAAAATGTACCTGCGCATGAGGTAGACGGAGGAAGACTTGACTTTCTCCTCCCCCTGTCCTCCTGGGCATACGGCAACAGCATTTTCATGAAATTGGATCTCAGTTTTATTTTTTCCCTGATAAAATATCATGCAATACACAAATAGCAGTTCCAGAAATGGACACCAGGAGAAGGAGGGGACAGGCATGTCAATTAGTAGGGGAAAATCCAAATGTCAGAAATATGGGGGAGAGATGAAGCAAGCTACAGTGGAAACAAATACAGGGGCAGAGGCTTTCGGCTGGATAATTAAACTGCGGCGTAAATCAGCACCCTTGCCTCCCCGTGACACACAGGCAATGGCTTGCAGTTAATTGTCAGCCAAGACCAGCCTGAGAGTCGTTTGATGATGACTCTCTGAGCCTAATGGAACAGCACCTGACAGACTGAGCCCCCTCTAATGAGCACTCTCTTTGTACGATCCTCTTGCAGGAACACTAAATCATTTGCTTCCAAGTACAACCGCCTGTGAAGAAGGGGTGGAGCTACCCCATGCATTAGAAACTTGTTCCCATGAAATGAGGGGCCATCCTGCAGGCTGTGTGATGGGAGCACATGGCCTCAGCCTTTCTGGCCATGATAAAAAGCAATTCGCATGCACAGTCACTCATTCTAGCATGCCAATTAANCCTCTCCTGTTCCCCACCCCAGCATCTGCAGTCAGCCCAGGACTGTTTATGGGAAGCCCATGGTGAGCAGGTCAGCACTGCTGTCAGCCTCCTTACCCTCACAGCCNTGCCATGNGTGGACAGGGACAGAACAGAGTTTGGGAGAANTTGCCTTACTTGAGACTTAGTGAACCTTGCCAGTCAGGAGCTGTTTCCTAGAGAAGGAAGGCAGCCTCTTCTGGCTTCTCAAATTTAGCTGCTACTTTTATTCTATGTGTGAGCTGACACCCCACATAGCTCAGAATTTCCGAAAGGGTTCTGTTTGGAGGCATGAAGGAGAAGGACAGGTAGGTAGTTAATGGTTTCCGAAGGAGGAGCAGATGTGCCCCTACAGTGGGGGACCATGTGCTCTTCCAGGCCCCCTGTTCCCCATCCCTCCTTTACCTCAACCTTTCTGGACCTCTCTACCCTNATGTGCCCTAACAACCTCATGATGTGCTGCAAATACCATCTTAGATTTNGCTTCCTAGAGCCTTTTACTGTCTTATAAAAATAAACAACAACAAACCCACTTAGCAAAGGGTGAAATTGAATTCACTTTAAAAACTATCACCATGTTTTCTTTTTTCANTGTCCCTTGCTCTTATATACTATGGAATCAAAATCTAATNATTATTTATTTTGACTTCTAACCAAAATGTGAAGTCATTCAGAGGAATGCCTCTGCTACCCTGCCTTCCTGGCAAACTTCTAGGCAGATGCCAGGGGCGTCTCCATGCCTATAGTCAGGGCTTCCTGGCCCTTGCCTTTGTGAACTTGCCAGTATTGTAGTCACAGTGTACAGTGTGTTAGATTGAGCTTGGAATCTACAGTGTACCATGTACAGAAAAGCTTGCCTTCTGCTGCAGTGCACTTGAGACTGTGCTGAAATTTATGGTACCATTAAACATCTAAAGGTCTCTACTGATGAGTTGAGCTGGATTTCTGTTAGCTATGGAAACCAGTTAGGGAGATCCTCCTAGGGAGCTGTGATGTCAAAGATGAACCTCTTGAAGATTGTTCCCAGATTGTACATGTGATCTGTGGACAGCAGACAGCTACAAGTAGGGACATGATCAGGTAAAAGAGAGCATGCTTTATATGCCTCCCGATGGTAAAGTGGAAGCTAAAGGAAATACATACTCAAAGAATTCTAGTCTAGACACGTGTTTCTTATCATAGATGATGCTGCATAATAAATCTACAAATGTCTGTGAGAAGAGAAGGAAATAGCAAGGTTCTGGCTCTACATCTAGCTAGATCTAAGAAGTTTCTGGGATGTCTTCTGCTTTAAAAGCAGATAGAAAGTGAAGTATATCTTTGGTATTTATTTAATGCATTCTAAATGAACAGAGGCAAAAATAAGGGATTCAGAGATAGGAATTGCTTTCTTAATTTAAGACAACTCAATGCTAATAGGCCCCCATTTGTTAATTAGTAATCTAGTAATTACCTACCTTTTGCTGCATATTACACCATAACAGTGAATAAGACAGATTAAGACCTAAGCTGGTTTCCTAAACTAAATTGGTGTGAGGGTGGTAGTAGGTGAGGAGAAGGAAGGCAGTGAAAAGTAGTGTCCAGTCGGATTAGCATTGTTAGGCATTGTTTTGTTAGGCCTGGGATGACACAGGAACAGCCAGTGTCACTGCTACAGGTGGGTTGAGTACATAGAGTTCACAGGGGATTAAATAGCTGGACCATAGGGACATGGACTTACATGAGGTGCACAGTCCAAAGTCATGGGGAGTTTGTTGGATACTGAAAACAACAGGTCACAACAGAAAGGACAGCTGTGATCAGATCCACTTTTAGAGAAGATTTCTTTAACTGCTGAATGGAGAAATGACTTGCGAGAGGCCTGACTCGAGGGGTCCTTTGGTGGAAACCCTGCTGCTGTAACTCGGCACCGGTTAACAGATGAATTAGGTCAGGTAGTCAGAGGAAGAAGACATAGTCTCAGAGAATCTGGCCCACACTGACCCACACATAGATGCCAGGGACAGGGTTTTTGGCTTTTTGTGGGAAAATAATTCCACAATTTACCAAGGCTTCCAGGGCTTTTCATTTATGTAACTCCATTAGATCCTGTCAAACCTGTGAGATCCTTGGTCAAATGTCATCACATTATTCTCATTTCATAGATGAAACTAAAGTGCAGGAATGAATGAAATAGATGCAGAAGTTCAGGCTTCCTTCATCACAGAGCGAGGCCTACGTACCTGTCTCTGTTAGTGTCTCCCATAACTACTCAATTCTGTGTAAGTNAAGCATGATCACAGGCAACATATAAAGAAACACACAGGACTGTGTTCTTATAAAGCTGCATTTACAGGTGCTAAAGTTTACATTCAGGTAAGTTTCACATGTAAAAAAATACTATTTTTCTTTAATGATTTCAAAGCTGTAAAACCCCTTTCAACTTAGTGGCCACATGGAAACAGATTTATCTCATGTGTGGGCTGAAATTGCTGACTGAGCATTGTGTGAGCTAGTGGATAACAAGATAACAAGCCTGAAGTTACTGATAGATGAACAATTTTCAATTAACACGTGTTCTTTTTTCTTTCTCTTGTGTTGTTTTATCTTTAGGCACAGCCAGGAAGACACTGCATTTTGAGATTTCCAAGGAAGGCAGTGACCTGTCAGTAGTGGAGCGTGCAGAAGTCTGGCTCTTTCTAAAAGTCCCCAAGGCCAACAGAACCAGGACCAAAGTCACCATCCGTCTGTTTCAGCAGCAGAAGCACCCACAGGGTAGCTTGGACATGGGGGATGAGGCTGAGGAAATGGGCTTAAAGGGGGAGAGGAGTGAACTGTTGCTATCAGAGAAAGTGGTTGATGCTCGGAAGAGTACTTGGCACATCTTTCCAGTGTCCAGCAGCATCCAGCGCCTGCTGGACCAGGGAAAGAGTTCCCTTGATGTGCGGATTGCTTGTGAGCAGTGCCAGGAGAGTGGTGCCAGCCTAGTGCTCCTGGGCAAGAAGAAGAAGAAAGAAGTGGATGGAGATGGGAAGAAGAAAGATGGAGGTGATGGAGCGGTGGAAGAGGAAAAGGAACAATCACACAGACCTTTCCTCATGCTGCAGGCTAGGCAGTCCGAAGACCACCCTCACCGCAGGCGTAGGCGGGGCTTGGAGTGTGATGGCAAGGTCAACATCTGCTGTAAGAAACAGTTCTTTGTCAGCTTCAAGGACATTGGCTGGAATGACTGGATCATTGCTCCCTCTGGCTATCATGCCAACTATTGTGAGGGTGAGTGCCCAAGCCACATAGCAGGCACCTCTGGGTCCTCACTTTCCTTTCACTCAACAGTCATCAACCACTACCGCATGAGGGGTCATAGCCCCTTTGCCAACCTTAAGTCATGTTGTGTGCCCACCAAGCTGAGACCCATGTCCATGCTATATTATGATGATGGTCAAAACATCATCAAAAAGGACATTCAGAACATGATTGTGGAGGAGTGTGGCTGCTCCTAGAGTTGCCAGGCCCCAGAGGAAATGGATNTAGAAAGTCCAGAGAAGACAGTGGCAAAATGAAGAAAAATATAAGATATCTGAATTAAACAAAACAACCAGAAAAATAGAAATAAAAAACCCACAAAAACAAAAACTAAACTGAAAACAAAACCTAATGAAACAGATGAAGGAAGTTGTGGAAAAATATCCTAAGCCAGGGCTCAGAGATGAAGCAGTGAAGGAAACAGGGATTGGGAGGAAAAGAGAGAATGGTGTACCCTTCATTTCTTCCAAAACCAAACTGATTGCATCAGTCTTATCCAAACTGGGTATTGTCCTCTCTCCTGCCTCTTGCGGTTCCCTTGAGAGCCTGGAAGTCTACTTGTCTATTCTGCAGTAATGTGGGCTAGCACAACCCAAATAATGTCTAGAAAGCCATGAGTTTTAAAGGGCCAGTCCCACCCAGATACCCAGGTCATAAGTATGTCTATGTGACACTATCTCTGTGTATTTCAGCATGCACACACATGTGTGTGCGTGCACACACATACGCACGGGCATACACACATGCAAACACACATCACACACACACACACACACACACACACACACACACACAGAGGTATTTCCACACACCACATGCATACACATACTGGTAAAAGAACAATTTTGTGCAGGTGGTCACATTTTCTTTTCTGTACCACTTTTGCCACAAGACAAAATCAACATAAAACATTGAGAACAAGAATGGAAAGAGTGAAAGATCAAGGAAAAAAGAATACCAAGTTACATTTCGTTAAGGTGCTTATGATCTTAGAACTATGCAACCTAATAGGTTTGAAACTGTTTACCTGAAAGAGGACAAAAAGAGAGACTTTTTTGTATTGGGAATAACCTGATTAATTTTTATTTTCTTCAAGGAGAGATACTTGAAAGGAATATGTTTGTCCATCTGTTGGATTCAAACATTTCTATATTTTGTAAATGTTGTTTTTTTATCGTTTACTATTTGCACTACAATGGTGTTTGACCTGTCTAATCCTTATTTAACAAGTATTTTCTTTGGGTGGGGGTGGGGGTGGGGTTTAAGAGCTGCACTTCATGTGAGCTATAAAAGAACTGCTACAGCACACAAAATAGCTATTTTTATTATTATAATTATAATTATTATTATTATTTTGTACCTTAAAAATAGACACATACACCAAAGACATTTGTGTGAGCCTTTAAACAGTCTGTCTGTGGTTGGTATTGTTCACCATCAATGAGTCAGGGGTCAAGATTTAAGGTCGAGTTAGGTGGGTTGGGTTCAGGCTTAAGAGACCTGAGAGGTTGGGTTTTGACTCTTTTTACATCCATGAAACAGGACATTTCATACTGGATGTACAGTAGTGTACACTGTTGGATTATCAAGTTCAAATTCATGAGACTACATGCTTGTATGTGTATATATACATTGCTTGTGCATATGCATACCTGTGTGTATATATACATGTATTGTACCATGTCCATACACATTTTAAGCACTTCAGGCTGTCATTTTTTTAAATGTTCTTAAAACAATGAATGTTTGTGTGCAAAACACAGTATTTTTAAGAAGGATAAGTGATAGATTTTTCTTGCTTTTACTCTGTATTAGGTGGGTACATTTCAAATATTTGGATGGGAAAAAGCCTGAAAATCCCAGTGAGTATCCAGCGAGGCCCTCTTTAAATGTACAAGATAAAATCCCTCCTCTTTCTCACCCCTGCTCCCTACAAGTTATCCCCTGTGGGGAAAACAGGATGTTAATAAAAACAGTGGGCTGAGTTTTTTCAACTTATATTTATTATTTATTGGAATCAATCTTAAATCAGAAACTTTTTCGGAAAAAATATCTCTAGCTAGAATAAAAGTTTTTTTTTTTNTAAACATCTAAAGGTCTCTACTGATGAGTTGAGCTGGATTTCTGTTAGCTATGGAAACCAGTTAGGGAGATCCTCCTAGGGAGCTGTGATGTCAAAGATGAACCTCTTGAAGATTGTTCCCAGATTGTACATGTGATCTGTGGACAGCAGACAGCTACAAGTAGGGACATGATCAGGTAAAAGAGAGCATGCTTTATATGCCTCCCGATGGTAAAGTGGAAGCTAAAGGAAATACATACTCAAAGAATTCTAGTCTAGACACGTGTTTCTTATCATAGATGATGCTGCATAATAAATCTACAAATGTCTGTGAGAAGAGAAGGAAATAGCAAGGTTCTGGCTCTACATCTAGCTAGATCTAAGAAGTTTCTGGGATGTCTTCTGCTTTAAAAGCAGATAGAAAGTGAAGTATATCTTTGGTATTTATTTAATGCATTCTAAATGAACAGAGGCAAAAATAAGGGATTCAGAGATAGGAATTGCTTTCTTAATTTAAGACAACTCAATGCTAATAGGCCCCCATTTGTTAATTAGTAATCTAGTAATTACCTACCTTTTGCTGCATATTACACCATAACAGTGAATAAGACAGATTAAGACCTAAGCTGGTTTCCTAAACTAAATTGGTGTGAGGGTGGTAGTAGGTGAGGAGAAGGAAGGCAGTGAAAAGTAGTGTCCAGTCGGATTAGCATTGTTAGGCATTGTTTTGTTAGGCCTGGGATGACACAGGAACAGCCAGTGTCACTGCTACAGGTGGGTTGAGTACATAGAGTTCACAGGGGATTAAATAGCTGGACCATAGGGACATGGACTTACATGAGGTGCACAGTCCAAAGTCATGGGGAGTTTGTTGGATACTGAAAACAACAGGTCACAACAGAAAGGACAGCTGTGATCAGATCCACTTTTAGAGAAGATTTCTTTAACTGCTGAATGGAGAAATGACTTGCGAGAGGCCTGACTCGAGGGGTCCTTTGGTGGAAACCCTGCTGCTGTAACTCGGCACCGGTTAACAGATGAATTAGGTCAGGTAGTCAGAGGAAGAAGACATAGTCTCAGAGAATCTGGCCCACACTGACCCACACATAGATGCCAGGGACAGGGTTTTTGGCTTTTTGTGGGAAAATAATTCCACAATTTACCAAGGCTTCCAGGGCTTTTCATTTATGTAACTCCATTAGATCCTGTCAAACCTGTGAGATCCTTGGTCAAATGTCATCACATTATTCTCATTTCATAGATGAAACTAAAGTGCAGGAATGAATGAAATAGATGCAGAAGTTCAGGCTTCCTTCATCACAGAGCGAGGCCTACGTACCTGTCTCTGTTAGTGTCTCCCATAACTACTCAATTCTGTGTAAGTNAAGCATGATCACAGGCAACATATAAAGAAACACACAGGACTGTGTTCTTATAAAGCTGCATTTACAGGTGCTAAAGTTTACATTCAGGTAAGTTTCACATGTAAAAAAATACTATTTTTCTTTAATGATTTCAAAGCTGTAAAACCCCTTTCAACTTAGTGGCCACATGGAAACAGATTTATCTCATGTGTGGGCTGAAATTGCTGACTGAGCATTGTGTGAGCTAGTGGATAACAAGATAACAAGCCTGAAGTTACTGATAGATGAACAATTTTCAATTAACACGTGTTCTTTTTTCTTTCTCTTGTGTTGTTTTATCTTTAGGCACAGCCAGGAAGACACTGCATTTTGAGATTTCCAAGGAAGGCAGTGACCTGTCAGTAGTGGAGCGTGCAGAAGTCTGGCTCTTTCTAAAAGTCCCCAAGGCCAACAGAACCAGGACCAAAGTCACCATCCGTCTGTTTCAGCAGCAGAAGCACCCACAGGGTAGCTTGGACATGGGGGATGAGGCTGAGGAAATGGGCTTAAAGGGGGAGAGGAGTGAACTGTTGCTATCAGAGAAAGTGGTTGATGCTCGGAAGAGTACTTGGCACATCTTTCCAGTGTCCAGCAGCATCCAGCGCCTGCTGGACCAGGGAAAGAGTTCCCTTGATGTGCGGATTGCTTGTGAGCAGTGCCAGGAGAGTGGTGCCAGCCTAGTGCTCCTGGGCAAGAAGAAGAAGAAAGAAGTGGATGGAGATGGGAAGAAGAAAGATGGAGGTGATGGAGCGGTGGAAGAGGAAAAGGAACAATCACACAGACCTTTCCTCATGCTGCAGGCTAGGCAGTCCGAAGACCACCCTCACCGCAGGCGTAGGCGGGGCTTGGAGTGTGATGGCAAGGTCAACATCTGCTGTAAGAAACAGTTCTTTGTCAGCTTCAAGGACATTGGCTGGAATGACTGGATCATTGCTCCCTCTGGCTATCATGCCAACTATTGTGAGGGTGAGTGCCCAAGCCACATAGCAGGCACCTCTGGGTCCTCACTTTCCTTTCACTCAACAGTCATCAACCACTACCGCATGAGGGGTCATAGCCCCTTTGCCAACCTTAAGTCATGTTGTGTGCCCACCAAGCTGAGACCCATGTCCATGCTATATTATGATGATGGTCAAAACATCATCAAAAAGGACATTCAGAACATGATTGTGGAGGAGTGTGGCTGCTCCTAGAGTTGCCAGGCCCCAGAGGAAATGGATNTAGAAAGTCCAGAGAAGACAGTGGCAAAATGAAGAAAAATATAAGATATCTGAATTAAACAAAACAACCAGAAAAATAGAAATAAAAAACCCACAAAAACAAAAACTAAACTGAAAACAAAACCTAATGAAACAGATGAAGGAAGTTGTGGAAAAATATCCTAAGCCAGGGCTCAGAGATGAAGCAGTGAAGGAAACAGGGATTGGGAGGAAAAGAGAGAATGGTGTACCCTTCATTTCTTCCAAAACCAAACTGATTGCATCAGTCTTATCCAAACTGGGTATTGTCCTCTCTCCTGCCTCTTGCGGTTCCCTTGAGAGCCTGGAAGTCTACTTGTCTATTCTGCAGTAATGTGGGCTAGCACAACCCAAATAATGTCTAGAAAGCCATGAGTTTTAAAGGGCCAGTCCCACCCAGATACCCAGGTCATAAGTATGTCTATGTGACACTATCTCTGTGTATTTCAGCATGCACACACATGTGTGTGCGTGCACACACATACGCACGGGCATACACACATGCAAACACACATCACACACACACACACACACACACACACACACACACACAGAGGTATTTCCACACACCACATGCATACACATACTGGTAAAAGAACAATTTTGTGCAGGTGGTCACATTTTCTTTTCTGTACCACTTTTGCCACAAGACAAAATCAACATAAAACATTGAGAACAAGAATGGAAAGAGTGAAAGATCAAGGAAAAAAGAATACCAAGTTACATTTCGTTAAGGTGCTTATGATCTTAGAACTATGCAACCTAATAGGTTTGAAACTGTTTACCTGAAAGAGGACAAAAAGAGAGACTTTTTTGTATTGGGAATAACCTGATTAATTTTTATTTTCTTCAAGGAGAGATACTTGAAAGGAATATGTTTGTCCATCTGTTGGATTCAAACATTTCTATATTTTGTAAATGTTGTTTTTTTATCGTTTACTATTTGCACTACAATGGTGTTTGACCTGTCTAATCCTTATTTAACAAGTATTTTCTTTGGGTGGGGGTGGGGGTGGGGTTTAAGAGCTGCACTTCATGTGAGCTATAAAAGAACTGCTACAGCACACAAAATAGCTATTTTTATTATTATAATTATAATTATTATTATTATTTTGTACCTTAAAAATAGACACATACACCAAAGACATTTGTGTGAGCCTTTAAACAGTCTGTCTGTGGTTGGTATTGTTCACCATCAATGAGTCAGGGGTCAAGATTTAAGGTCGAGTTAGGTGGGTTGGGTTCAGGCTTAAGAGACCTGAGAGGTTGGGTTTTGACTCTTTTTACATCCATGAAACAGGACATTTCATACTGGATGTACAGTAGTGTACACTGTTGGATTATCAAGTTCAAATTCATGAGACTACATGCTTGTATGTGTATATATACATTGCTTGTGCATATGCATACCTGTGTGTATATATACATGTATTGTACCATGTCCATACACATTTTAAGCACTTCAGGCTGTCATTTTTTTAAATGTTCTTAAAACAATGAATGTTTGTGTGCAAAACACAGTATTTTTAAGAAGGATAAGTGATAGATTTTTCTTGCTTTTACTCTGTATTAGGTGGGTACATTTCAAATATTTGGATGGGAAAAAGCCTGAAAATCCCAGTGAGTATCCAGCGAGGCCCTCTTTAAATGTACAAGATAAAATCCCTCCTCTTTCTCACCCCTGCTCCCTACAAGTTATCCCCTGTGGGGAAAACAGGATGTTAATAAAAACAGTGGGCTGAGTTTTTTCAACTTATATTTATTATTTATTGGAATCAATCTTAAATCAGAAACTTTTTCGGAAAAAATATCTCTAGCTAGAATAAAAGTTTTTTTTTTTGAATAGTGTTGTTACTACTTAAATAATAAAATAAGCAGGAAAGTATTTAAGACAGTGGAAGTTAAGGGAGAGAGCACTTAGGAGCCAGGGAGTAGGGTAGTTGTACAAATCTCTAATATTTTATTTTACAGCCAAAAATCTTGATGTGTAAGTTTGTATTTTTCAGAGGCAAAACTGAAAAGATTGTCTTATAAATATCAAAATACGTGCTTAAACCCAAGTTTCTAATTTAGTCCAGTGTTTTGCTTGTCTAAAACAGCTAATAAATTATTCATTTATGTATTTAAAATACAGAGCCTTATTTTTACGGACTTGTTTGAAGTTTGAAAACTTTATAAAAATGAAAAACTGTAATTGAGAAAAACTATATTCCTCAGTATTTTATAAAATATTGAAACTTTTAGCATTAATTCAGTCCATAGATTAAAGTCATTGTAGGAAAATGAAATAAAAATGAGAAATTAAATCTTACAAAAGCTGGTTTAACNNTTAAAAAAAACCTAACTCAATATATATTATATATACTAAGTCAATATACATCGTCACATTAGGCTGTATGTAGGCAATCTACTTTAGTCTTGTTACTGGGCAAACATACTTATTGTGTTCCAGGGACCCTCCCTGTCTTATGCAGGAAATGCATGTACTGCATAAGAAATGAATTATTAAGGTCCATTGACCTTGGAGATCTTGCATGTGGGGACAGATGGCATGGTACAGAAAATTGAGGGGAAGTCGATGGCCAGGTTCAACTTTGCCAATTTTTATGAAAAACTTTAGGGCTCTCTGAACTGTTTCCTTGGTACTGGAGCTAATACTGAGACCTATAGACATAGTGTGTAGAGGTCTACTGTGCCATATCAGAGATGATCTAGACCATGGGAAGAGCAGGATTTATGAAACTACTAATTATAGTTCTTGTTCATCTGAGATGAATCTGTAATCTTTTAAAGCCCTTTAAATTCTAGATGTACTGGGGGTAAGCTCATGTTTAATTAGTAACCATAGTAATTAAATCTAGAAAAATGAATTCCACAGGACAGTGTATTAATTGGGGATCAAGTGACTTGATTGTCACATACCAGTAAACCACATCTGAGCTCATCAAATTTGTATGGCCTTGCAATAGAATTTAAATTGTTAACATCTTTAAACATATTAGATACTATTTTGCTATAGTTAACACTCTCAGAAAACACAAAGTCTTGTGAACAACTGGCCCTTTCAAATGCCTACTCAGTCCAAAATGAAAAAGCTTTTACTGTCTAATGTCTTAGTTTCCTCGTGGTGTGTGCTCTACCTAGCATCAGAGTGGCTCTTTCTCGTCTCCTCAATTTCTCTAGGATAATTGTTAAGTACCTGCCCACACGAATTCCAGAAGTTATGAAGAGCGTCTGTGCTCAATATCTCTTTAAAAATTAAGTATGCTGTAAGCTTAATTGACATTCCCTCCTCAACCCAAAAGTAAGTCAAATTCCAGCACAATCATTGGGATTTTCTTATCCTAGAACACCAGCCAATTTCATGTTCATTTAAGATTGATTCCACACTCCATTGTCAAGGAGAGGCCTTGCATTTTCCTAAAAGGCAGAATAAGCAAAATTGTTTCACATTTGTGGGACTGAACTCAAGAGGTGACTAAAAAAAGATTAAATATGCCTCAGTTGTAGTAAACATACATTTAAATGATTGTGGTCACTTGAAAAATATGATTTCCTGTGGGCCTTTTGGCAATTTCTCTTTTCAATATAGAGAAAAGCTCAATCACCCCCAAAGCCCCCATAAGTGAAACTTGTGGATGTGGGCAGGAGGTTTGGGGATGAACACTGTACGTGTTTAAATTAAACCCAGTAACACAGAGAAGCTATTGGATGGCTCAGAGATAATGAATGCTAAGATGCTGTTCACATCTTCAAGAGCAGAATCACATGTCTCAGCTATATTATTTATTTTTATGCATAAAGTGAATCATTTCTTCTGTATTAATTTTCAGTGGGTTTTACCCTCTATTTAAATGCTTTGAAAAACAGTGCATTGACAATGGGTTGATATTTTTCTTTAAAAGAAAAATATAATTATTAAAGCCAAGATAATCTGAAACCTGTTTTGTTCTAAAACTTTTTTATGTTATGTGGTTGATGTTTGTTTGTTTTTATTTTTATTTTGTGAGTTCTTTTGCATACTATATGCAATTCTTTAACCAATGTCTGTTTGGCTAATGTAATTAAAGTTGTTAATTTATATGAGTGCATTTCAACTATGTCAATGGTTTCTTAATATTTATTTTGTAGAAGTACTGGTAATTTTTTATTTACAATATGTTTAAAGAGATAACAGTTGGATATGTTTTCATGTGTTTATAGCAGAAGTTATTTATTTCTATTCCATTCCAGCGGATATTCTGGTGTTTGCGAGGCATGCAGTCAATATTTTGTACAGTTAGTAGGCAGTATTCAGCAATGCCTGATAGCTTCTTTGGCCTTATGTTAAATAAAAAGACCTGTTTGGGATGTATTTTTTATTTTTGTTATTTGTCTACTTGTTTTTCAAGATTGACTGTCATACATATCACTACACATTTGCTAGGTGGTAATTTTATTTCTACTATAATTTTCCAGAGATGAGAAATGGACTGATTGTGGGATGAAGTGCAAACTATTGACTGAGAGAAGTCAAGTAGAGGAGTATCTATCTATATTGCTACGGCAGAAGCTAACACTAGGCTATGATATTTAGCTTGTACTTATTTTATTATTATTTTATTCTCCAACTGTAGTGTCAATCACTTATAAAGTAGATACTCTTTAGCGTTCTTCCCATTCTTGTTTTCTGTTTTCTTTCCTTTCCTTTTTGTCTAGATCCGTTCAAGTCAGAGAACAATAAGCATGTGAAAGAAAAAAACTTCACTCTAGTACCAGAACTAACAAAAGCAAGTTGTGACCAAATGTAAACCAAAGACTTAGTTAATAATTTAATCTTTCTTTCTGTAGTTTCCATCTGGTTTGGTATCCCTCCTTGAGGGTGTTTATTCCTCATTTTGGTCCTAATTTAATTTAATTTCTGTTGCTGTGATTAAAAACCCCAACAAAAAGCAACATAGAAATGTGCTTATTTCAGCTTACAATTCTAGGGTAAAGTCCATCATTGTGAGGAAGTCAAGATAGGAACTTCAAATAGCTAATCGCATTACATCCAGTCAAGGACAGAAAGAAATGAATGTGTACATGCTCAATCTCTTGTTTGTGCCCAGCTCAATTCGTCCACTCTTCTACAGTTCAGGACTACCCCCCACCCATGGCCTAGAAAATCACAAAACAAATTAAAAATCCCAATGACTTATAAATGAGTTAGCATTGTGAATTTTACATAGATACTATCTTAATATAGAGAAAAACACTGAGGTTCACAAAGAAATATTGGTAATTTGCAAACACACACGTTAGGGGAGAGAGAATGTGTCATCATTTTACACCCAAACCCATGTCCATTGTGGTTTCGGCTTTTGTCAGAAAACAATTGTGTTAGGAGACACTGTCAGCTTGGGATAGAATAGTGCCTATATTCCTTCTCCAGTTGAAAGAACTGCTATTTCTGCGTGGCTGCGGCTCTGAGTGTTCTCTTTGGCCTGTGAAAAGGAAGGGTTAGTTCCAGAGTCTCTATGACGCCCTTTCTCCCTTCCCCTAATTGTCATGCAATTAGTGACTATAGTAAGAAGAATAGGAAAAGCGAATTGTTTACCCACAAGCCAAGTACCACTGAGCAGTCTCAAGACTGTTTGGAAATGTACAATTGCTTTACTCGACGATGTCTAATTTCATAAAAGCTTGTGTTCCAGAGAGTTTGAACTCATCAAGTACACACCAGAGAAATATTTTTCTTATAGAAGACATGGCAGCTAAGATCTAGAGGTGGTTGGGGAAATATTAGGCCTACTGACTGAACACACAAGATGAAGAGCCCCCTCTTTTGGTCCCCTCAGGAAGAAGTCAGAGGAAGGGCTGGTCACTGCTCAGTCTCTGTCAGGAAGGAGCAGAAAAGCCATGCCTAGCCAGAGCTAATTTGCAGCTGTATTTCTTCCTGTCATGGTGCTGGTCTGCCTGCATCATTGTGATGTGGGGCACACAATGTTCTGACACAAATACCATAATGTGGCAACAAAGGCTCCCACAGAATCCGCCTTTCATTAATGAAGTTGTCTCAACATGGAGTATCAAGGCTAAGCTGTGTGTAAAGCTCTGTACTCGTGGGATAGAAATGGTCATTAAGGCAAAAGTCTTCTATTGTGAAAGAATGAAAAAAAAAGAAAGAAAGGAAAAAAAAAGACAAGCTTTGCTAATCTATGCCAGAAGCAGGCAGGCCTAAGGCAGGGGATGACAAAGCACCNCGCTTCAAAGTGTGTATTGTACTAGTGCTGCCGAGTCCTTTGAAGACAGGCATCAAACTCTTCTAAATGGAACCAGGGAGGCTTCTGCCATTGATCTCCACAACAAATGTTTGTGTTTCATGGTCAATTTGTTTATCCCTCAAAGACTTTTAGTAGTGCTGTCATTAAAAAGGACAGTCTCTTGATGATAAAACTAATTTTCCATATGAGTAATCATATCCTAAACATTACAGAATCACCACCTATATGCCATGGCTGGAGGC
>LZPO01098054.1:0-13158 GCA_001675575.1 Neotoma lepida
TCTCCTCGTCTGTCCTCCTGTTAGCAATTGCTTGCTTTTGTAACTGCAGGGAGATTTTGATGGCTATTGAATTGGATTCAATGAGATTTCAGCTTCTAAATAACCATAAAATACCACTAAATATCCAACTGCCTTGCTCTTGTCCACTAATCTATGTTAGCATATCTACAAGACACAGCTACTTAGATTCTTATTCCAAGTTTCATGCACATGCACTAGAAATAGAGACACAAAAGAAATAAACTTAAACAACAACAACAAAAACAAAAACATTTGGCTAAGATACAGAACAAAGGTACCTTCTAGAATTATGGGAGACCAGTTACATATATCCAGATATTTGGCAGGTACACTGTATAGAGCTGTTCTTTTTTCAGGAATAACAAAGGTGAATTAGACATAGCATTCTAATATTTCCTTTTATATCTGGGTTTTCATCATATATATAAGTCCACTTGAACCTCACTGTTTCTTCTAACCTCNAGGGAAATGCAGTTATCCCTTTAAAATGTCAGTAATTCAAACCACATGTGCAATTCCAAGATTTGTAAGGTAATATGATGAGTGGTGAGAGTTCACTCTTATTCTTTGGTATAATTAACCATCCACAGGTAATTCTGAGATGAATTTTATATTATTGTAGTTTCACTGAAACATCTAATATTAGTTATGAGAATATTTTCCTGGGTAAAAAATTTCTCTGGAAATAAAAGTTTATATGATGCCACATCGAGTTTCAGATTATATAGACAAATCAACCATGTCCTTTAAGATAGAACCACAAATAAAATCTTTTAAAACTGCAAAGAGAACCAAAGCACTTAAAATTCTGGCAATTGTACGACATGTTCTAATGGCAACGTTAGGAAACAAATGTTGCAAAATGGTATTTTCAGTTTACATAGGAATTGTTTATCTGGGGATCTTAGTGTCAAATGTGAAAACCACTTTATCATTTAACCTTGTTACTCGACTGTCCAAGGCATTTAGTCATATGATACCTTCAGATACTATTGATAACAGTTTCGATGACAAAATTTGTCCAGAGAGAAATTTTTAAAAATTCTATCAGTTTGGCCCGATTAGTTACTCACTGCAACTAGAGTTTAGAGCTATCCAGGAACAAGAGTCAGTTGTATGGCAAGTCTGAGACAACTAAGATCAGTCTGCTCACCCTTAGAGAAAATGTTCAGAAAGATGACATTGAAATATTGCTTAGAAGTATCATTCTTCACCAAAGGGTTGAAACAAAACCATTCAAACACAGAAGCAAAGTCAGAGAATTACAGAAAAACAAGTCTGGATTTTTTTTTCTTTGTATCTCTTTGTATGATTGGAAAACACCAAGTGTCTTTTGTGTCCGAGGCAAAGACTGACTGCTACTTTACTTTGAAATTTTTGAAAGTTATTTATTTGTTTTTGCTGTGACCGGTAACAAAGTCAACATAAGTCTCATCACTCAATCACTTTCATCTTGGCTTTCTGAGTTGGATGAGCTGTCCAGATTAGGTCCCACGTGAGCAACTAATGATTGTGTTCTTGTAGTCCATAAATGTACAGCTTTCCTAGGGTCAAAGCTGCTGATGTCTGGAGAGTTCAGCTGGATGATTAAGATGTCTGTCAAGTTTTCAGCCTTGATTTTCTCATCCGTGCATGAGTGGGAGCCTTTCATTTGACTACATCCCCGTTCTGGTTCTGCTGAACTTGCAGGAAGGGCCAGAACTAAGTCAACAAGTGTCAGGATATTTGGATACTTATGAGAGTAAATGGAGTTCACAAAATCCCAGGTCAGCTTCCGAATGTTCTGAAATCTAGGAGGCAAGATGAAGGACAGGAAAGATTGAGAGACCTAACTTTCACCCAGCTACTGATACATGTCACTTTATTCAGTGTGTTTTCTTATTTACCTGGCATATATTTCTAATTTTAACATGCTCCATTCTGTGTCTACTTCATCGGTTTTCACATTGGCAGCTTCTAGAACTGGTTTATAATGTGAAATCAGGATGGATATCTCTTTTTCTCCAAATTCTGCAACCCATACAGATAACAAAAATGTCACATACCCAAACTAGCATCATGCAATCAATGAATAGTGAGTTCAGAGTTCCTGGTGCCTATGGGTTACCTTGATTAATCTTTGCGGGCCATAGTTTAAAGCTTCCAATCATAGTTGCTCTCACCACATCTAGGCTGGCATCTCTGAAACAGACTTGCAGCCTCTTGATAAGATGTGTTAAAACCACCTTTCTCATGGTAGAAATGTCTTCTTTCCCCTTGAGGCAGTTACCATGAAAGTGTGTGGCTGAATCCACCCTGCGTTCTTTTGGCCCTGGTCTGGGAGAAGATCACCCAAATAAAGAATTAAAAGGACACATACCCAGAAAACTATTCCCCAAGTCCAACTGTCTACCTTGACAAACCCTCAGATGTCCTCAACCTGTCACCTTGATTGATATATCTGGAGCATTTCCAGTGTTGACTCCAAGGTAGTAAATACATCTGCAATTGAAGAATTTCTGTTCTGACTGGCACGGGACAGAACACTAAGGACACTAATGATGTCCATCAAGAAATGAGCAAATTTGATGATATCAGCACGGAGAACAAGATCTAGAAGTTCATTGGCTTTCTGTTGATTGGTATCATTTTTGCCTTTTTCTGCCTGTAACACAAGTTGGGAATGACACGGTGGGTACTTCTCCGTCTCAAAAATCTTACTCCAAAGAATTCAGTAGAATTATTTCTTGATGTTCTGGAAAACATATTTCAAAATTACTTACTGAATGCAGTTGCTGAACTATTGCTGGGTATCCTTTTAGAAAGTTCTGAAGGGCAGCCTGGAGTCCATAAAGCCACTGTCTGCCTCTTATTTGAGAAGGCATCACAGGTCGAAGGTGGAGGCCTCTGAAGGCAGTTATCAGAGAACTCTTTAGAAGAGGCGAGTGGTGATAGAAGCGGTAAATATTGGTAAGGAGTTCTTCGAGGTCGTTGTACAGTGGCACACTCTGAAGCACCGCTTTGTAAGACAGTTCTAGGTGATGTGCAAAGCAATACACACTTTGCACACATGGCTGTATTTTTCTCAAAAGCATGGCTACTCCGTTCTCTCCCTCTGTTCCGGGGGAATCATCACTTCCAAAACCAACCAACTTCTTTGCCCAGTCTTGACTTGACAGCCTAAGTTGAAGGTTTGTCTCTAGAGTTTTCTCGATAACAGCTTTTATTGTCAAAGGGTCCTTCTGTTCTACTGACTGTACTCCAACAATCTGACATTGCACTTTTCCTGAATGTGCAAACTGAACATAGACCATTGTGACATCCTCAGTTAAACTGTCTACAATTCCATCAGTGATGACAGAGAAAAATTTACTTTTGTCTAGTTTTTCTCTTAGAGTTTTCCTTTCTACTTCAGCAATGAAATATGTAAATGTTCTTGCTGATTTATTAGTTCTGAAGACTGGGCCTATGTCAACACCCTTCATATCATCCAACTTACACATCCAAATAAAGTCTTTGAGGGGACGTCCAGTCTTTGCTAGAGCATGGCATGATCTGAATAAGTTCTCTACTCTCCCAAGAGTCACTTTGCTCATGGTCCTTACTATCAGCTCAGTGGCAGCTCTGTTCACTGGAGAATCACTTGTTGCTTCCATCAGTGATGCCTTGGCATGGGCTTCACTTAGGTGATGTGCACTAAGAAATTCAGCCTTGAAGTTGTCCGTGCCATAGAAAAAACTCACTTGACTTCCCCCTGACTTTACTCCATGCTTACGACACAGGACACAGAACATAAGGTTTAATAGCTCATCATATACAAGCCAGGGGTATTTTTTTAGCCAAATTTTCAAAAACTGATGATTTCTTTCTGGTAGGTAGTAGTCAAGTTTTCGGGACTTTTTCTGCTTTTTGGTGCCTGGAATCACAGCATCTGGAGAGTCTTTGCCTTTAAAAAAAACTCCACATGGTTATTTAAGAGAACTACTCCTATGCACATCTGCCTCTTAAATATGTCCTCTTTCCATGTAATATATATACATATATATGTGTGTGTATATATAATATATACACATATACAAATAAATATACACACTTATGATAAATGCAGTTGGTATTGCTCATATGCACATGAGTATAGGACTAATAATTTTGGCATGGGCAACCTACTTATCAGGGGCTTGACTTGAAGAAAACATACTCCCCTTTTCAGTAGCCACAGACTGTCTGCAGCTCCTCAGCTACGGGGGGAGCCGTTTGAGTCTTTCCCCATCTATGCTGCAGTGTTGGCTGGTGTGGTCTTGTGCAGGCCGTGTTTAGGCAATCAACAGCAAAAGCAATGACAATGAACATTACCTCTGCTGATGAGATATGAAAACTATGATTAAGTATTTAGCATATATCAAAAATAAACACACAGAATGCATATTCCTTTCAACTGGAGTGTTGTTTTGTTCATAATATGATCAAAGTTAGATCATAACTAACTCTGAATCATCAAAAACTCACATCTCATATATGGCTCTGTACCTTCTGTCTAAATGACAACAGTTATCCATGTGGGGGCTAGTTCTCCTGCGGAGTGTGCTGGGGGCACTCCTCTGAGAAAGACCCACCATGTGTTTTCCTGCCGTTTTCATACAACTGGGGAAGGAAATGCAGGTCAGTCTCTTGACAATTCCCTCAACGTCCATCCTCCTGTACTCTTTGCTGGACACTTTCTAAAGTTTGTTTTTCTAAATTTAAATACCCTCTGCATCCCTGTCACCAAATCACTCCATGCTTCCTTAGATTTGCTAATCTTTTTCACCACATTTTTTTCCTTGATCACCACACACCAATTTTCCTTTACTTTGCACTCACGGGCACTTTCCTAAATTTCATATTCTGTCTCATAATTAACCTACTGCTTTATATTATACTTTTCTTGGTCTGTCTTTTCAAGTCATACTCTAAACTCCACCATAGCAAGTGATTTTCTTTTAATTGTGTTTTTAAAAATTTTAGCTATTACTTGCTTTCCTCTTTCCCTATCAATTTTCTCGTGGTGGTTTGAATAAGAACGACCTTAAAAGCTCATATATTTGAATCCTTAAGCAGCAGTGAGTGGCACTCCTTGAGAAGGATTGGGAGATGAGGCCTTGTTTAGAGGAAGTGTGTCATTGGGGGTGAGCTTTGAGATTTCAGAAGCACAGGCTAAGCCCAGTGTCATTCTCTTTCTGGTGCCTGGCTATCCAGATGTAGAACTCTCAGCTTCTTCTCTGGCACCATGTCTGCCTGAGTTCTGCCATGCTCCCTGCCATGATGATAATGAACTAAATCTCTGAAACTCTAAGCAAGCCCCAATTAAATGCTTTCTTTTATAAGTGTTGCCAAGGACATGGTGTCTCTTCACAGCAATAGAACAATGATCAAGACATCACTTTTGTTGTTTCATCATTATCTGAAAATGGTTCTACCCTATTTATTATATTCAGAAAAAGATAAATTTTATCTGTGGACATACTTTTATTTCAATGTTTCTAGAGTTATGTGTTGAGGTATGTATGTGTCAGGTTGTCAAATGCCACTTGCTATTTAGTTTGAAACTTAGCTGGAATGTAATCTTTGACTTTGAGGATATATTGAAGAATGTCTAATGACATTCACCATAAATACTAGGCTCCCTTTAGAAATGCTTATGAATGACATAATTTTCAAAAGTCCACTTCCACCTACTCAAATGCCTCTAAATGCTTTTTGTNAGCCCACTAACTGTATAGTTACCTCTCAGTCACCATTACTTTGCCTGTAAAAGAATATAGCATGAACAAAATGAATAGCTACTGCAATTTCAAAATGAAATGATGTGATAAAAGGGCATTGTAGGGGCTGGGGAAATGGCACTTAACTTAAGGACCTATATTTAGTTCCCAGTATCCACAATGGGTCACAACTACCTGTTGTGCCAGGGATTCTGATGCCTGTCTCTGACCTCTGCAAGCATCAGGCATGTACATGATGTATGTACACACATTGCATGCAGGGCAGGCATATGCACACACATACACACATATGTATATACAATAAATTAGTATTTTAAAGGGCATTGCAAAATTCATTTAAGGGGAAAGAGGGTGGACTCTGCCTTATTAGATGGTAATAGGATTTCTGAGTTGGCTTTTGACAAAGTTGGATTTTTGGTACCTGCTGCTGTCCACATTAATCTTGTTCAAATGTTACCATCATGTCTATCCTTAGACACATTATGTTTTTTTTATACATTGGAGGCATAAAGACTTCTCAAGCTATTTGATGAGCTGACACATGTCAGTGCATATGCTCATACAAGCAAACATATGTACACCTTGATATCTATTGGTTATGGCAAGGAAACCTGTAGACTACAGAGTAAGTTATCACTGTTGTTGTCAATGATATTTTCTGTGGATTCCTGAAAATACTGGGACTAATTTTCAAAAAGTGAAAATGTGTTTACGTTAAAGCCCATTGACTATCTCCATGGAGAGGGATGGTTTCCCAGTAATTAGGACACTTGGGGAAGTAAAATAAACCTATTTATGAAAGACGACTTAGTTCACATATAAGATGAATAAACTTTGACTAGCAGAGTCATGGTGTCATGCCATAGACACATTGCTTAACTGTTTTGTGACTGAGTGTTTGGTCCCAATGATTATAAATGGTGATCCTACACACACATCAGTCTGAATTACATAGGATATTAATTGGTGGGACTCATTGCAGAAGGCATAGAACTGTAATGATAAAGTATGAGTGGATTCAAGAATTTGTGCGAAGAAAAGAATGTAAGCATTCATGTGACTAAATTAATTAGGCAAGTATCTACTAGTAACTCATTTGTTTCTACTCAAGAGCTATGAGGCACTGAAGGGGAAGGCAGTTCTAAGAAGGACATCCTTCACTTCCTAGTATCCCCTCACTGGCTGGACAGAAACACAAACTCAATCTCGAATACATCTCTACTTAGAAGTATTCACAAAGATTATCTTCCATATCTCAAATGGAGTCAAGTTCACCAGTGTGCCTCTAAGAGAGGAGGAAGCCAGGAGAAAAGAGTTACCAGGGATGACCACTGCCACACTCCCACACTACTGCAACGTCGGTCAGTGCAACTCTCCTGCTTGTTCAATTCAGATGACTGTCATTTATAGCAAATATTTGACAAACTACAACAGAGCAACATCTCCTTGCAATGCCATGCACTCCAACCGAGCTCACTGGTCTTCTGACAAAGTGATAGCCACCATAGGCAACTTTAGTCATCTGTGTCCCATCAGTGGTGATACTTTTCTTACCTTTAGGTGCCATATCTAAGAACTGCTCTCGGAGATTGTCAAGCTGTTCGATTGTCAGGGTCCCATTTTCTTCCTTTTCTACTGGTGGAGGGCGAGTTGGTGGGATAGCATCTGGGAAGACTTTTATGTCTGCATTGATGTAGAAGTCTTCTTGGCCTAAATAAATCTCATTTTGAATTTTTGTAGCTGTTTCAATGTAGTAGCGAGCTACTTCAGTCAATTTTTCTATACTAAAAATAGCAAAAATAAATAGAGTGATCTCCATTGAAAATATTATTAGATTAATAGTTAATTTAATAAAACACACACACAAAAGCTAACACTTTACATGGTAAGTTAGATGATTCTATAGGTATTTAAAGCTTTTAATTTATCTTAGGCAGGGTACAAATTAATAAAGATAAAAAACAAAACACATCCGTATTAAGTAGCTAATATAGTTCAGTTTTAAGTAAAGCTGAACAAGAAGAGAGCATATCAAATTTGGTTTTATTAGTATTGAAATGTAATTTTCTATATAACAAAGATCATATCAAAGGTTAGGTTATTTTTCAAAATAAGTTGATATGGCAGATTGCAGTGTTTAATAACTGTTATTTACTTCTAGAAAAGCAAAAATGGCTTTTCTCTAGCTTTATGTCAAAGGATTTAATGTTGCCTAGGACACACTTGGTAGAATAGCTTCTGGTTCACAAAAGTTCAAAGCTGGATGATGTGCCTGTGAGCAGCAACAGTTAAGGGCTACCATGGTGCAGCAGAAATGGGTCCTAGGTTCTTACATATGACATGTGCTTGCCCTAGCTCTATGGTAAGTGATGGGTCTGTGAGTAGTTTATCTTTTAAATGAAGTAATTACTATTTACTCCCTCTTTTATGATGATTTACAAGAAACCACACAGATCATGGGTGTAAATAGTCAGTTAATAGTTAATGACCTAATGGAAGGCAATGTAAAGGTGTCTTAGGTATTAGACATAATTAAATGTACCACCACTGTAATGAAAAAAAAAAAGATCTTGCCTTGCTCTTATGATGAAAGATTGAAATGGAACATCACAAGGTGATGCATACCTACTTTGTTTTTATATGAGCAACAAAATATTCATATACTGAAACTTTAAAAAGTGTTTTAAAGTTCCTGTCCTTAATAAGATGCCCTTGAATTCAACCACTCCTAGTGCTCCTTGTGAGTGTCCAGACAACATTTGCTCATTAGTTTGTGGTTTGGTGTGTTCTAGTGCTGGGGGACACAGAAGACGAATATCACATAGAACCTGGGTTTATGTCAATAAAGGCTGTCTCAATATACAGGCTGAGACTTGGCCAGAGCCAGAATATCAAATGACTGTGCACCACCTAGTGGAAGGTTACTGGGAGTAATTTTAATACAGAAGAAAGAAAATGCCAGGAAAAGAGATTTGGGGTTCAAAAGGATTTGATAGTAACCAACTCTCTCTCTCTCTCTCTCTCTCTCTCTCTCTCTGCCTCTCTCTCTCTCTGTGTGTCTGTCTCTCTCTCTCATCAGAAGCACTTTTTAATTTCATGTTTTGTGATTTCTTGTGGTCAGACTACACAGCATATTTAGATTCAGAAGGCATAGATAGACACAAAACAAATATGAGAACTGTACGTATATCACACAGAATTAATAGCCATTTCCACTTGATGCATAGACACATGGATGCAAGCTGTGAATCCCTAAGAATTCAGATGAAATGTGGCAGGCACAGACTAGATGTCACTAAAGNTAATAGTTAGCAACTTGGCTGATAATGGTAGCAAGGTTACCCTATGGGAATGAGTGTGTTTGGATATTTTTCAATTTCCTACTTTCCATGGTGGAACAACAGCACTGAGCAACTGGGCTGAAGACTTTAACAGTAAAACTTTGATGATGAGAAACACAAAGGCTGTTTACAAATAGTAATTACTGCTTCTGAGAACATTTGCCATTCAATGTCCATTCTCACACAACTGCAAAACTATCAGTAAATGTTTGCAACCTACCCTTTAATGTACATATNATAGGATCTAGCTCAAGCTGAAACTGGTGCAATAGCCTAGCTGGAGTCCTTCTTTTTGTAGATAAAGCTGATGAGCCCCAAGCAATCAGACTCGGTACTCTCTTCTGGATAATTTGGGAATCCCAGTCTCCTGGATTAAAATTATCTGAATATTATCTTGCAGACTAAAGCTCCCATTGAAGTGAGTGAAAACTGAACTCAAAAATGAAAGTGATCACAACAGAGCCCTCTGATGCACAATTTACTGCCAGAAAATAGGCAAAACGAATGTGATGGTGACATTCATTTTGACTGTTTATAATAGGAGTGCCTAAAGCTTAAACTTCATACACACGTACACACGACACACACACACATACATACACACACATACACGCACACATACACACACACATACACACATACACACACATACACACACATACCCACACACATACATACACACATACACACACATACACACATACACACATACATACACACACACAAACACATACATACACACACATACACACCCATACACACACATACACACGCACATACACACACATACACAAACATACACACATACACACATACACACACATACACACACATACACACATATACACACACATACACATACACACACAGACAATTTATATAATTTAAATCTGTGGATATCTTAAACACCCTTGTTAATTTTTTCATTTCTGGCATTTAGTATGTTTTTTGTTTTTTGTTTTTTTGTTTTTTAGCTGTTGGAGAACTTTACTNACCTGGCCATTTCACTTAAATATTTCTGGCCAAGCCATTTTTCCATGAACTTGTAGACGTCAATCACCTTTGTCACTAAATCTTCAAGGACAGCCAAAGCTTTTGTCTTTATTAGTTCAAGACGAAATTGCGTGGCTATTTCTATTTAAAAAGAGAAANTGGTAAACTAAATAAACTGAACTCAGAAAGACAAATAGTATGCTTTCTAATTCATATGGAATATGTGTTTTAAAAATGCATGGAAGGAGAATGGAGACTATTTAGAAAGAGGAAGTATATTAGGGACNGGGCNGTCAATAAAGAGTAATGAGGGATGGATATGATCAAAGTATGGTGTATGCATGTATAAAAAGGTCATAATGAAACCTNTTGTTTTGTAAAGTCAATATACACCAATAAATAAAAGAGAAATTGAGATTCTTAATGTATTATATATACATGCATTTTTGTAGTGACCCAANTCTACTTATACCAATCACACTGCAGTTTACGAAGTTTCATTTAATACACCATTGTAGGTAAGGTGTCATCCATCTTAGAGAAGCAAAATGAAAGGTGCAGTAAAGTCTTTTAAGAATTTAAACTAAAATTATTCATGAGCTTTATACTTAGTAGTGCTNTTTTAACAATATACTCTTAAATAAGTCTGATATCAATAAGATCACGTGTTGATTTGTTCTTAAACTATANCTTTAATTGTGTCTTCTCTCCCTTCCTTTCCCCACTTCAACTCCAAATCCACCTCTGTAGTGCTCAGAGTCACCAGAGCCATCTGCCTTCCTACAGATGTCAGTATAACCACACTTCTACTCAGGTGTCATTACTACCCAGCTTCTACAGGAAAGGGATCTTACATCTCTATCCATTGAGGCAGGGTCTGATGGACAATCCATGATCTGACTTCCCAGTCCCCAAGTCACTTCTTCCTGGCTTATCTCCTACATTTCATAGCTACTCACTGAATAGTTTTTATATNCTCTTTGCTTTGCCTCATACCTCTGCTTTCTATTCCTGCCCCCAGTTGGTCTCCTGAGCACACATTTTCCCATACTCTTCTGGTTCAGCTAACATTAGTTCCTCTGGGGAGTCTTTCTTGATGCCTCCCCACCTTGCCCCATATGCCTATTTTCAACGTCACAGAATGTTATTAGCGACTGTTTGTATCTTTTCTTCTAGCTAGATTACTCTTTTGGTTTGTTTCAGGCTCATGCATATGTATATGTGTCTCGGCAACCACCACAGGACACAAGCTGCAGTGAAAAACTTGATAACTTTTGTAATGTGAGGAAAAATTTTTATCTCACTGAGGATCTTGTATTAGGTGAATTCAAAGATGAAGCATATTGCAAGCCACTAGAATCAGATGTGAAGACAGACTGAGGAGAGAAACATGTGTTCTACCCTCCAGATGCCTTGCAGCTCCCTGGGTTCAGGTCATTTTTGATTTTTCCACTGGATTATGGGAGTAGGTAGTGGTTGCTGTGGAACAATCCTTTTCTACACTATGACTATGTATTACTCTCAGTGGTTAATAAAAAGCCAACAGGTCAGTATCTGGGCAGAAAGTTAGGCAGGAAAGCCAAACTGAGAATGATGGGAAGAAGGAGAGCATAGTGAAGAGAGATACTGGCCAGCCACCAAGCAAGCAGGATNTGTAGAAAATGAAGTAATAAGCCATGAGCCATTTGGCAAAGCAAAGCATAAATAGAAATATGGGTTAATTTAAATGTAACTGAGCTATTGGCTGAGCATTTATAATTAACATAAGCCTCTGTGTGGTAATTTGGGAAGTGGCTNCCAGGTATTTGTCAAAGGAAACATCCATTTATATATGGCATTTCAACATGGGGCCGAAATTTCCACATAAAACCTAANGAAGCTTAAAAAAGGATTTTAGACATACAAAAATGGAGTCAAGCAAGGCTTCTTGGTAGCTACCTTTTCTCTGGTGGGTTCTGTTTACTGGTGGTGAGCAAAGACAGGGCTCCTTTAAGAGATGGCTTCCTGGATCAGTGCTAGCAGCAAAAAAGGGCAGCTCTTTTAAGAGGTCCTGCTACCCAACACTTANATGGTGTTTGTGAGCAGCAGGTAGCATGATACTTGGCAGTGGCATGGACCTAGAAACTTCCCAGAGTTGGGGCAATAAACATGGCTCCCAGAGCTGGCAGGAAATGTGCCTCTGCCGTGAAACTAGCCTCTCAGGGAACTCAAGGGGAGGAGCCAGCACCAGCATGCCATGATCTAAGTTACACAGCAGTTTTTTTGCTCANGCAGACAGAAAAGGTTACAGATGTGCAGTAAGAACAGATTCAGACAAAAAGAGCCTCTAAATGGGTCACAGTGTATTTAAAAAATAGGTATAGGCTTGTTAGAGAGAATTAAAGAATAGATACAGTCTTAGATAAAAAAATATAGTTTTAAAATAAAGTCCTTAAAAAGGAATAGAGTAATAAAAAATATAATAAGCCACATAAAGATGGAAAATACACAGAGAGTCTGGATACTGTATGTTATTGTGCTGTCTTTAAATTTTTTGACTACTAATGAACAAATGATAACTGCTGAGAGACATTTGACTATGAAAGCTGCTAGATTAAACCAACCTATATATTTTAAAAATATCTTGACTTCAAAATTTAAGACAAAATATATGTTACTTTGGGAAAAATTTTCTGCTTTTATTTTCACAGGAAATAAGAGGCTCTGGAATCATTCTGGGTTAAGAAAAAAAACATGCTTGATCAAGGAAGACCCCTGAAAAGTCTCCGATGGGAATGGATGGCCCAGATGATCCAATATTTCAGAGCATCTCTGTTGCACTTTCCTTTGAGTTCTGCATCCAGACAGCTTCAAGGCTGCTGGCTAAAATGATCCAGCCTCAGACTACTCCAGCCTAGCTTTAACCATTATCCTAAATTTTTCTAGGGTTCCTCAAAGATTANCAGTGCCCCCAGTCAACAGGCTNTAGTTCAAAGAACTATGCCCACATTCCCAAGATATTGATTATATGGATTTCTCAAAGATACAGCCTGAGACTACGGATGAGCCCCATCTGGGCTACT